>LR749489.1:2724214-2912352 GCA_902729485.2 Mus minutoides
GCCTTGCCCCCCACTCACTGCGCCCTGTGCTCTTCTCCATCCCCGCCGCAGCTGCAGCCCCCATGGGAGACCAGGCAGACTGGATGTCGCAGCTGTGCCCGCAGCTGTGGGATGTCCCCCTGCACCACCTGTCCATCCCAGGTGAGTACCGGGCCAACCTCACGTTCTCCGAATGCGGGAGGGGGGCGGGGGGGGGCAGGCTGAGATGGGGCTTCCGTGGGGAAGCTGTCAATCATTGTCAGTGGCTCTGTCTGTCTGACGTGCTAGAGGAACGCGCCACTGGCTGGGGGGACGGGGCTGCGGGGGGTGTGTGACAGGGGCTGGACACAGAGGCCCTTCCAACCTGTCAGTCACAGGGGACCCTGACTGCTTGGGGCTCCATGGGGCATCAGGGGCGGGATGTGACCGGTGACTTACGTGTCCTCAGGGAGCCATGACACGATGACATACTGCCTGAACCGTAAGTCTCCGATCTCCCGTGCAAGTTCGTGGCTACTGCACCTGTTGGGCCGGGTCGTGCCATTCATCACCGGGCCCGTGGTGATGAAATGGTCGGTCACGCAGGTGAGGGCGTGGGGGCGTGGGGGAGGGCGAGCCTGGGGCGGAGTTAGGGGGGTCTTGGTGATATAACCCTGGGGACCAGGTGAGGGGTGGGGGAGGGAGGTCAGGGGCCAGATGGGCGGATTAGAGGGTTCCGGTGACATTGTGGGGGCAGGGTTAGGGCCCTGGTGATGTAGCTCCGGAAGAGGGGCTAGGGATCCTGGTGACCCCTACTCCTGTGCATGAACCCGCCCCGGGTGTCCATCCTCACTATGCAGACCCTGGACGTGACGCAGCAGCTGGATGCGGGCGTGCGGTACCTGGACCTGCGGATCGCGCATGCGCCGGAGGGCTCTGCACGGAACCTGTGCTTTGTGCACATGATGTACACGAAGACGCTGGTGGAGGTGTGGGCACGGGGGAAGGAAGGCAGATAGGAAGAGGAGGAAGGGGAATGGGAGGGGGTTGAGAAATGGGAGCAGGGAGGGAGGGTGGAAGGGAAGGGGGAATGGAAAGGGGCAGGATGGAGGGTCTGAGTGAACACAGGCCCCCCAGGCTCACTTAGTTGTCACGTGACCTGGCCCATGACCAGGCCTGTGATGTGACCCTCAAGATGTGACATAACCCTTGACACAGCCTGCCCCGTCCTCAGGACACCCTCACTGAGATAGCTGAGTGGCTGCAGTCACACCCCCGCGAGGTGGTCATCTTGGCCTGCAGGAACTTCGAGGGGATGACATGTGAGCTGCATGACTATCTCGTGGGCTGCATCGAGAACATTTTCGGAGACATGCTGTGTCCCAGTGGGGTGAGGAAGCATGGTCTCTATTGCATGGGGTGAGGAGGGTCAAGGATGAGCGTGCCCTTGTTTGGCAGGGTGAGGGGGGGAGTGACCCTCACCCCATGCCCCTCCCCACCCAGGAAGTCCCCACACTGAGGCAGCTGTGGGCACGAGGGCAGCAGGTCATCATGTCCTACGAGGACGAGGCCACCGTCAGCCGCTATGATCAGCTGTGGCCTGCGATCCCATACTGGTGGGGAAATGCAGTGAAGCCAGATGTGCTGCTGCAGTTCCTGGAGACCAAGAAGGGCCAAGGCCGCCCAGGTGACATCACTGGGGAGGCTGGATAATGGTGATATCTCAGGGAGGGGTGACATCATGGGCGTCAGAAACAACAGTGATGTCATGAGGGATAGGAATGGTCATGACATTACAGGGATGGCGGTGATGTCATGGGAACCAGTGACACACGGGACACGGGTCAGTATGACATCATGTGAGGCGGTGGTGATGGCATGGGGGATGTAGGGCAGGGCTATGACAACACTGGGCAGTGCAGTGATGACGTATCATGGGATGAGGCGGGCATCTGTCAGAGGGAATGAGGGCAGACATCTGTGTGACATCATCCCGCCAATCACTATGGACCAGGCAGAAGGATGAAAGTGTGGATGTAGATGGTATCTCTGGGGATTGGGAGGCCACCCTGTCAGTCGCACTACATGTGGCATCATCCTGACACCAAAACTACCTTCCCTGGGGATGTCATCAGTCACATGGGGAGGGAGATGAGGGTGTCTCTGGTGTTATAGTAGTTATGTGGCTGTGATGGTGTGTGCTTCCCTGTGACATCACCCCATCGGTCACATAACATGGCGTCCCCCCCCCCCCCCCCCCCCCCAGATGGTCTGTTCGTTGCTGGCATCAACATCACTGAGAACCTGTGCTACATCCTCCTGCACCCAGTGGACTCCCTGGAGGAGATGACACGTCGCAGCCTCCCCCTCATGACCGAATGGGTGCATGCACAGCAGCCGGGGCAGAACCCTCACTGCACCAACATCATTGCAGGTGACTTTGTGGATGCGGATGGCTTCGTGAGTGAGGTCATCAGCCTGAACCGCAAACTGCTGTCTCCCTAACTGCCACACCCCCAAGACGGGGGTCACTACTTCTGAGAACTTCGTGCAGCCCCAAGACCTTCTGACCCAGCAGACCAGGGACCCAGAATGTTCTGCTGTCATGGTGCTGTGTTGCAGAACACACGGTGGCCACGTATGTGTCACTTCTGTTCGCATCACCAGGTGCTCAGGCCTCCACTGATGAACAGATTTTGAACTAAGGCACATGTGCGGATGTTTTTGTGGTCTCTGGCAGCCCAGGCTAGACCCAGGCCTTGGAAACAGTCTCTGCTCCCAAGGGAAGCTCCAACCCCAGCCACTGAGCACAGTGACAAGAACTCTTCCCAGTCACTTATACAAAGCCAGGCTGGTGAGGGGGACACAGGACATATTCTGCTTTAATAAGTTACTGTCAGTCAGTCTGGGAGGACAGAAGGGGCGTCAATGGGGAACAGCTTCCTGAACCGGCCATAGGCAGCCTGGGTGATGACGACGGTCACGTGGGCCGCATCACCCTCTGGCAGCTCCTGCACCTGCTGCACCACCGCCTCCTTATAGAGCCAGCTGCAGGGACACCCAAAAATCACCACCAGGCATGCTGGGACGTCTCAGGGCATGCTGAGAGATGGTGCAGGCACGGGTGGGCACCCCCACACATGACTCACCCAAGTTGGGGTCCCCCAAGGCGCACACGCAGTGTGAGGACCTGCCTGCCTGTGGCACGCAGCACTGACGCCTCCAGTGCAGCCTTCAGCTGGTCTAGCCCACGCCCTGAGATTGCAGACACGGCCAGAGCTCCAGAGCATGGTGGAGTGTACCTGCCAGGGAGTGGGGGATTAGGGGATCACATGTGGGGTTGGCCGGGAGGGCAGTTTGGGCCACCACCCCGCCCATTGCGCCACACTCACCCCGGCACCAGGTCCACCTTGCTGTGAACCTCCAACGCTGACTCCAGCAGTGTGGGAGGCAGATGCAGGCCCCGCAGTGTGGACAGGACCGTGGCCTTCTGCAGCTCTGCATCAGGGTGGCTCACATCAGTCACGTGCACCAGGACGTCCTGTATGGGGCATCGTTGAGGATAGGTGCGAGATCAGGCAACATAAAGGGATGTGGTCAGAGGTGGGAGATAAGGAGTGTGGTCATGGGGTGTGGCCTGAGGACAGAAGTGGTCAGCAGACAGAAACTGCCGGGATACCATATCACACCCAGGCCTACAAGGAAGGTGACCTGACACCCACAGAGGTCCGCACAGAGGACTGGCTCCCACTGTTTTGTTTTTGTTTTTGTTTTTTTTCCAAGACAGGGTCTCTCTATATAGCCTTGGCTGTCCTGGAACTCACTTTGTAGACCAGGCTGGCCTTGAACTCAGAAATTCGCCTGCCTCTGCCTCCCGAATGCTGGGATTAAAGGCTTGTGCCACCATACCCGGCTTCAGGTTCCCACTGTTGGGTTCCTGACACCCACCGAGTAAGCCACGTCCTCCAGTGTGGCAGAGAACGCATGGATCAGGCTGTGCGGCAGCTGGGACAGGAAGCCAATGGTATCCACATACAAGATGCGCAGGCGAGAGGGCAGCAACCCCTCGTGTACGGTGACATCAAGAGTCGCGAACGGCTGGTCCCGCGGTTGCAAAGCAGCCTCACCTGTCAGAGCCTGGATGAGTGTGGTCTTTCCTGGGAGGGAGCAGGTGAGAACGTGGCACTGTCAGCCCCATGCCCACCCTGATGCACCCTGGCCTCCCATGCGCGCCCCTCCCTCCTCACCACAGTTGGTGTATCCCACCACTGACACCACAGGGAATTCGCGCCGCACCCGCTCCTTCCGCATCAGCCTCCGCTTATCCCGCAGCCGCTCGAGGACACGTCGGAGCCGTAGCTCCCGGTCCCTGAGTGCGCGGGCCCGCAGCTCCGTGGGTGACTCCCCTGGGAGGACAAGAGACACAGCATTGGGGGGGGGGTTGGGGGAGGAGAACTGTGGCCTGGTACAGAACTTCGGGATCTTCTGTGGGGCATGAACATCATTCTTGGGGGATCCCGCCTGACCTTGCCCCAGACAGGCAACACATGAGCAGATCCTCCCATGGGGGATCACACCAGTCATTCACAGAACGACACACAGGGTCAGCCTGTCAGTCACACATCCATGGAGCAGTCCGCTCTGAGCAGATTCTTGTGTAGATCAATGTATAGCCTCCCCCAGCCTTGAGCAGGCAGACTCAGACCTATTCTGACACTGTGAATGAGACCACCTAGGGTGGATTCTTCCTGACCTAGATAGGTCTAGTCTGTCACCTGAGCTGCTCTTCTCCAAGATGCCACTACCCGCTGAGAGGCTGAACCTGTCTTCTAGAGATATTCCTGGGATAGCTGACAACCTTTTAATTGGCGACCTAATACTAACAGCTCTAGCAGACTAAGTGCTAACAACTTGGCAACAAAGCATCAAGGAGCCTGGCTTGGCAGGGAATGGGCTTTTCCCCTTTTATAAGCACAACTCTTAGTAAACATTGGGCCATGATCAGAAATTTGTCTTGGTCTCGTTTCTTCTCTCAGTTTCCTCCCTTATAGCTCCAGCCTCCCACTCAGGAACCCAGTTTGTGTGGCTGCCTACATAATGGACTGGGGGATCAGGAGGGGCCATGAAGTGAGCATGAGGGGGTCAGGGGTCATGTGAACTCTCCATACCTTGCAGTCCGTCCTGCTGTGATCCCAGGGCTCAGTCACCACATTAGACTCCAGTCACAGCCCCGCATGACAATGGCCTATGTTCCCCTCCATGTCCCCCTTCTTCCCAATATCCCCTCTACCCACCTCTGGCCCTTACCTGACCCCATGATATACCGGGAGCCCCAGCCTTGCTGGTCCTGCTGCCCAGAGTCGCTGCTTACAGAGGACCTGGAGGGAGACAGGTGGGGAGGGCATGAGGGGAGGACAGGACACAGGGAGAACCCCTGTCACAGTGTCCAAGGATATGTGCAGAGGACATGTGGGGAGGAACTGCGGAGAGCACCTGCCACCTGTTGCAGCATCCACAGTCACTCGAGAGGACATGCAGGGAGGACATGTAGGGAGGACATGTGGGGAGTACCCAAGGACATGTGGAGAGGACATGTGGGGAGCACTACATGCTGCAGCACCCACAGACTCGCTGGGAGGGCAGGTGGTGAAAACATGAGGGGAGGACATGAGGGGAACATCACCCGCGAACCTGAGGAGCGAACCTGAGGAGCGGGATCTCTGCCAGTGCCAGCTGCATCCGGGCCTCCCTCGTGCGTGCGTTACAGCGGAAGATATGCAGGACTAGGGTGAATCTGTCGAACACACGCAAGCCCCACGCGGTCTCCAGCTCCTTCTGAGGAGATGGGGGCCACGTGGGGATCAGTCAGGGGTCACATGGTGTCATGGGTCACGTGAGGATCAGGGAGACACACAGGAACCTTGGTCGGTGGCGCCATCCTCTCCACGTTCAGGAACACGGACGTGATGTCCTGGCATCCCTTGATCTTTTCTGGAGCACAGGGAGTGGCCGGTCATGGGGTTAGGAGGAAGACAGGAGGCGGTCGGTCCCATCCTACACCAGCGCAGGTAGAGGCGCACACCCAGCGGCCAAAGGGGCGGTACCGCTCACCTGTCACATCCCGAAAGTTGCCCTTGCCGAACACCAGCCTGCTGCCAGGCGCTGCACTGGGCACCACCAGGGTATGCGCGACCAACCATCCTGGAAGTGCGCGCACCAGCGCGGCCGCCTCTGCCACCTGCCACTCCGCTGCGAGGACACAAGGGTCCGTCCAGTCAAGGGCGGGGCGGGAAGACCCCGGACTACGGCGGTGGACAGGGTTAACTCTGGGATGAAACTGCGCCCGTGCAGGGTCGGCATCCTCCGCTCACACCACGGCCCCACCCTGCAGCTCACATCACAACCCCAAGAAGCTCTCAAGGCCATGATCCAAAACAAAGCTCTACCAGCACAGAACGTCAAGGACACGCCCCCAGCGCCCAATGTTTTCCCCCCAGACTCCGCCTACAAATTTAGGATAGTCCCGCCTCAAGACCCCACCCCAGCACACGCAGCCTCACCCATAGTGCAGGCCCAGGTACCCATCTCACGCTCAGCCAGATCACGCCCCCAGCACACAAGCTCGCAAGACTCCAACCCCACGAGGAGAGTAGCCACGATCCCCAGCTCATCCCAGACTATCCACACGGCTTACCATACGCCGATGACCATCACATTGCCCTGCCCTCAGGGCTCCTCCTTCCTTTCTCATTACTGCTCCCCTTCCAGACCTAGGCGTCACCGTCGCCCCAATTCCCCTTGGCCTCCCGGTAGCACTAGCAAGTTTCTGCCTTCAAGTCCTCGCCCCTTCCGGCTTCCCTGCTCGATCCCCATTCTCGCCCTACCCAATACCTGTGTTTCGAGGCTTTTTTCCGGCCGGGCGTCTGACGTCAGGATGCAGGACACACACGCGCTGTGCATCCAAGGGCAGGAGGGGCGGGGCGCGGAGCAGCTCATCCTCCTCTTCCTCTTCGTCCTCACGCCGGTCCTCCCCGTCCCCACCACGCACGGGACCGCCCCCCGCCCACGCGCTCCCCCAGACCCGGCTCCCGGCGTGGACAGTGCGGACGGGACTTGGCAGGGCCCCCGCGGAGCTCAGAGCGTGTTGTACGCCGCGCACACGCGGGAGCCAGAACCCCGGGAGCGCGGCGGCGCGCAGAAACAGCATGGCGCGTGCGCGCGCAGCGAGAGACTGCAGAGGCGGGGTAGGGAAGAGCAACAGGGCGCATGTGCGTGCCGCGAAGGGTGGCTCTGGGAGAATCCAGAGCAGATCGCGTACCCCCAGCGAAAAACTTGGATAGGGGCGGGGTCAGGGAGGAAGGACAGCGTGGCGCATGCGGCGAGGGGCGGGGCCAAAAGGACAATGTCTCTCCCTTTAGTGGCTGCTTCTGAGGTTGGCTCCTGATTGACAGGAGGCGGAGCCCAATTTTGTGAATGGCAGGCTCGTCTGAACGCTGCATTTCTCAATGAAGGGGTGAGGCCTCGCGGAGAGGGCGTGGTCTTGCTGAGAGTCACGCTGCTCCTTTATCCACTGTCACCTGTGTTATCGCCTGGACACCGGGGTCAGTACACCTATCACACACCCGGGGTCATTCCCCTACAGCAATGACCAGCCCCCACATGCGTCCCCTGAGCACTAGACATCCGAGGTGGGTCAGGAAAGGAGCCCGAGTGACCGGTTCTGTGACGTCACCCCCGGGCTCCCGCCCTGGCGTGTGGAACACGGATCGGATACGCTCTGCACAACGGGCCCAGGAGTGGGGGAAGGGCAGGTCTCTTCACTTCGATCTCACCCTCGAACCCCTGACTGTTTGCTGCCAACTGTGTTTCACACACGAGATCCTGATTGTGCTCAGCCCACTTTTACCCACTAGCACCTGACTGCGTGTGTGATGCCCCATCTCCAGGGTCCACGAGATTAAGTGACCCTGCTTCAGCGCCCTGCCTGTCACCGCTCAGCCCCGCCCACACACCCAGCCCCACCCCATGTCACTGCTTCAGCCCAGCCCTCTCATCCACAGCCAGCCCCTTTACACCCTGCCTGTCACCGCTCAGTTCCGCCTCCGTCCCGCCCCTTCACCTTCTGCCTGTCACCGCTCAGTCCCGCCCACACCCACACCCCTTATCTGTCACTGCTCAGCCCCGCCCTCTCATCCACAGCCAGCCCCTTCACACCCTGCCTGTCACCGCTCAGTCCCGCCCCCGCCCCGCCCCTTCACCTCCTGCCGGTCATCACTCAGCTCTGCCCCCATGCCGGGTGCTATAAGCCCCAATCTTGGAGCAAGAGATACTGAGCTTCTGCCTCCCGAGTGCTGGGATTAAAGGAGTGCGCCACCACGCCCGGCAGGCGGATTTCTGAGAAACCCTGTCTCGAAAAAACAAACAAACAAACAAAAAAACTGATTTTATCCTAACGTTTACTTTTAGGTGTCATGAAACCACTGTCCTTGCTCTGTTCCTTCTTCCATGTAATTGCGGACTACGGTAAATTACAAAATCAACAGATGAAGCTTCCGAGGAAATGGTTTTCTATATTCTTTCCTTTTTTTTGGGGGGGGGGGGGGTCGAGACGGTTTTCCGTATTCTTGAGCCATCAAAATGGTTCAGTTGGTCAAGTTGCCTCCCACCAAGACTCAAATTTTGCGTTCAGACCCGGGGACCTACACTTTTGAGGGAGAAGGCCAACTCTTGTAGTTTGTTTCTGACCTCTACAGGCATATTTTCCAGAACACACATACCTCCCCTGATAGATAAGAAAATCTAATTGAATAAAATAACACCATTCTGTTTTCTAGACTTTAAAGTGAAAAAAGAACAAAGAAAGATTTTTGTGATTTAGCAAATATCATTGATTTTGTTGCACATAATGTTGTAATGCAGCTATTAATATAACGTTATGGTTCTCACTGAGTTAGTTGTTTTGCATTTTCCAGTAGCTGTGTACAGACAAGGCTAAAATACAATTTCACATCATCTAAAATTAAAGGACCCCATACTTCTACAGGTTTTTGGCAGAATTTTTCTTTGCATTTATCCAAGCGACTCTCCCTTGGTGTGAGAAGTGGAAAGCTAGTCTTCACATTTTTACAGTCACACTGTTCTGATTATTTCATGATTTACACATACCTGGACTCAACCCATGAATCAGATTCTTCTCACACCCAAAATTGTTAAGAGTTTATCTAATACTGAGGAAGGGCCTGTCAATCTTGCAAGTTTCAGGGGATACAAGAATGTGTAAATTTTGCTCAGCCACCGAGTCTTAGAATTCTCCATCTTCAACGTGGAAAGGAAATTTTCAGTTCTGAGGAAATTACAATAACATAGCAAGATAAATGATTGACAAAGATTCCACTGGGATTTGTTTGTTTTGTTTTGTTTTGTTTGTTTGTGTTTTGGTTTTTCGAGACAGGGTTTCTCTGTGTAGCCCTGGCTGTCCTGGAACTCACTTTGTAGACCAGGCTGGCCTCGAACTCAGAAATCCGCCTGCCTCTGCCTCCGGAGTGCTGGGAAGGCGTGTGCCACCATGCCGGGCTTTTGTCTATAATCTTTATCTCACTGTTTATCAGTGGCAGCGTGCTTTGAGATGGTACACTGGGCAAGAGCTGTCTTACTTCCTCCACTTTGGATGGGTTTGCCATTGGTTCTTTTATTCTTTGGAGGTTGTTTCAAAGAATTCAGTTCCTCAAATTCTAGGCTGTCTCCATTTCTGTATCCTCACTGAAAAGCATAGAGATTAATTTATTTTTTTTCCTTTGGTGGCAGTAGCACTGGAGATAAGACATCTCATTTCTTTTTATATTTCAGAGCTAAGAGACACTTTTGATTACATCTGAGGTTATTTGTACCAGTGTTATTCAGCAGTGTGGTTTTGTTTAATTGCCCTTATTGGGGCACATGTCTATCTTTAGAGAAGGTGCCATGGTATGGGGGTCCCTGGAATGAAGGTCCTTGAAGCTAGGTGAGTAAGGATTTAGCGGTGACAAACAGAAGCAAACACAGAGGCAGTTTGAATCTGAGTGTATTCTGCAGCTCTCAAGCAGGGGGGTTTATACATTAAAAAACCAAACATTATATCTCTTAGAAACTATATCCAATAAAACAATCACAGACACCAACATAAATCATTTGGCACAGTAAAGCACAAAAATCATCCAAGCATTACAACTCTGAAACTGTATATTCAGTGAATCACAAACAGAACAGGTAACATCATTATACATCATCAAAATATAACAATTTTAAAAGGATGTATTCAGTGGGGGCTGTCAGCCAAGGCTTGTGGCATGTTTCCAGGAGCAGGTTAATAAATCTTTTTTTTTTTTTTTTTTTTTTTTGGTTTTTCGAGACAGGGTTTTTCTGTATAGCCCTGGCTGTCCTGGAACTCACTTTGTAGACCAGGCTGGCCTCGAACTCAGAAATCCGCCTGCCTCTGCCTCCCGAGTGCTGGGATTAAAGGCGTGCGCCACCACTCCCGGCAGGTTAATAAATCTTTAACAGTGCTCTTAACCACTGAACTAACTTTCCAGCCCCATGATCAATTATTATTTCACATCTAGTGCCTGAATTTTCATAATCTTCAATGTATAAATTTAAACTATTTTAATTCTTTCTAATTAAGGCTTTCTTTACCATATACCAAAATCTACTTCTGTTGACACACATGTAGCCATATGAAATTTTATTGTTGAAAAAGTTTTTTTAAATATTTATTTATTTATTATATATAAGTACACTGTAGCTGTCTTCAGACACTCCAGAAGAGAGCATCAGATTTCGTCACAGATGGTTGTGAACTACCATGTGGTTGCTGGGATTTGAACTCAGGACCTCTGGAAGAGTAGTCGGTGCTCTTAACCGCTAAGCCATCTCACCAGCCCTGTTGAAAAAGTTTTTTATCATAATAGTTTTGTAAATGATTTAGAAAGTAAAGTGTTGGTTTCCCTGGGTCATATTAGTGGCCCCATCTCTAGGGATGGTTTCTTAACCATTATTCTCTCTTAAGATCTTGGCCTAGGCTACCAGGAACATGTTAATAAGAAAAGGAATAAGAGAAAACAATACAGATAGATTGCCATGAGAACTACGGCTCAATATTTTTTTGTCTGGCAAAGAGTTCCACAACCAGTTCCGGGATGCCACCCCCTTTTGAAGTCAATCACTTCAGTCTGTGGAACTTGTCACACAGATCCTACTGGAGGTGGTGTGGCAAGAAGGGAATTTTTATTATACCTTTGTGCTAAGTTTATTTCAATATCTTTTAGTTGGTCTCATTCTTATTTTTTTGAAGTTAATTTTGTTAGAACTTCATATGTGACTATTGTATTTGAAACATTTTCTCACTTCTCCTCCCAATTCCTATTAAGACCCCCCTTAAATTCATGGCTTCTTATTCTTTAGTTAGTATTGTTGTCTATGTGTTTATATGTATATTATATGTGTTTGCACAAATTTATAAATACAGCCTATTGAGCTCCTTCAGTACTGTATTTTTTATATGATTATAGGAAAGACCACTTGGGATAGGCTAACCTCTCAGGGGGCTTATCCATGGAAAACTTAGCTCTCCTCACTCAGTACCTATCAGTTGCTTTTTACTCTTCATTTAGGATTAGGTCCCTGTGAGATTCCCACCATCAATATTGTTGTATCAGCTGTCACATCGGTCATTTTTATGTCTTGTTAAGTTATATTGTTGAGATTTCATGTGGTACAACTTCCTGTCATAGACAGAAGACATTATCTCATAACGTGTTGAACTATCCAGGGCCTGTTGTAGTAGGATAGCTGGGCTCTAGTGGTACCATATTGCCAGGAGCGTTGTTGGCTGTGTTCTCATGCTGGCTTCTAGACATTGACTTTGGGGTTACAACAGATTCAGATGCTGATATCTGAGTTTATCTTTGTTAGGTGGGTTTTTTTCTCTCTCCTTGATTTCTGCTGCTTCTCTGATCCTTTGGCTTTAGTGGACTGGGGTTTTGGTGGCCAGTGAGACATAGGGCCCAGTAGGATGTCTCTACTGGGCTCTTTGTGGAAGGCATGACTTCTGGGTTTTTAGGTGCCAATATTGCCACTAGGGTTCCAAGTACCTGTGTGGCCTCTAGTTTTCTGGGTACCTGCTTCGGCTCTGGGGCTCCTAGTACTGTGTGGCCTCCAGTAAAACAGAAGCCGTCTGCCAAAGTTGTGGGTCAGAATATGGGGCCCAGCAAAGGGGGTGGCATTTGTTGCTTTTAGGGGAGTCAGCAGGCAGAGAGTGGTATCTTTCTGAGGACCTACGTGCTGGTGTGGCCACTGGGGAAACAACCAGAGTTGTGGCCAGAAATGTAGACTTCTGGGAAGGGGGTTTTCACTTTGGGGCAGTTAGGTGTGCTTGAAGGAGTGTTAGGGGATGGTGGGTTGTGTCTTACCTGGGGTCTCTGGAACTGGTGTGGCCAATGGAAAAGCAGAAGTCTTCTCCAGTTGCTTGCTTCAGATGATTTGGGTCAGATGTCCTCTTCCTTTTTGGGGGATTAGCCATTTTTCATGTTTCTTTTTAATTAAAAAAAAATGTGTTAGCCAAGCATTCCTCTTTTCTGTAGAGAATATTCATCTCCAAACATTTTGAGATTTCAAAGAATTTTTTAAAACTAATAAAATTAATAAAACACACCAACATTGGCTCAAAAGTCATGGAAAAATGGTTGTTTTGATGGTGCACCTGAAAGCCAAAAGTATTATATGCAGGTTAAGATATAAATTATCTTTATATTAGGTTTACACTTATTCCTTAAATAGAATACCAGTTATCTTTAATGCTGAGCAGTGTGTAGGTGGGTGATTTAACAACAGAAATGGGAAATAAGTCAAGTTCCAGGAGGAAGAGAATAAAAATAACATTTAAAAATAAACTTAGCTGGGCACTGGTGGCATATGCCTTTAATCCCAGCACTTGGGAGACAGAGGCAGGCAGATTTCTGAGTTCAAGGCCAGTCTGGTCTACAGAGTGAGTTCCAGGACTGCCAGGGCTACACAGAGAAACCTTGTCTCAAAAAAAAAAATAAAAATAAAAAATAAAAATAAGCCTAGTGGTGGAGGGTCATAATGGAGTTAGTGAAGGCACAGCAATTTCAAAAGGAACAACACAGGGCTCAGTAGAACTCAGGGTTTGGCCTATGACAACTTTTATGAAGTCAATAGAGTTAGGTATAAAGGACATAGTCTATTGAAATAATCTAGCACTGAATGTTAAAATAGAATTCACATAAGTTATAAAATGTGTTAGCTTTTATGCTTAATTATAAGAAATGACAAATATTCATGTTTCTGTTGAAACTTACTTGGGCCACAGGAAACTCTCCTTAACACACAGGAAGATGGAGTCACAGAGGGTAGGCTAGAGGATGTTCAGTACCAAGAACTAGAAGGAACTAAATGGAATATATCTGTGACCTGGAATAGCTGCGCTCTCTCTCTCTCTCTCTCTCTCTCTCTCTCTCTCTCTCTCTCTCCTGTGTATCTCTTTTTCAAGTCATTTATATATTTTCTGGAGTGGAGTTGTGGGGACATATTCATATAAAGTGGGAACAAATCAAGTCTTGGGGTGTGTGCTGCTGACGATTCATTTAGCTTATTTGCCTGGAGCAGGGAACTAGCGGATACAAAACAAACAAACAAACAAACAAACAAACCCCAAGCTGAAGATGTCTCTCAGACTAGTAAAGAGACTGGCTGCTCCACTGAGCATAGTCATGATTAAAATAGTTCAAGATGGCTCAGCACTGGTTGCTTCTCCAGAGGACTGGGGTTCAGTTCCTAGCACTCACATATTTGGCTCTTCATGAGCATCTTCCTGGATGCAGACAGTACTGCTGAAATGTCTAATTTGGGTATAGAAGCCAAGAACATCACGGGTTTTAAACTACTGACTCTTAACTCCTCTCTCTCTCTCTCTCTCTCTCTCTCTCTCTCTCTCTCTGTGTGTGTGTGTGTGTGTGTGTGTGTGTGTGTGTGTTTATTCATATGTGCCACAGTATGCATGTGGACTAAATGGAGGTTATCAGGCTTTGTATCTGAGATTCCAAGACCTGCACTGCCACACCAACCCAGTAGAATCTGTGTGACAAGTTCCATGGACTGAGGTAAAAACTTCAAAAGAAGGAGGCCTCCTGGAACCGGTTGTGGAACTCTTGCCCAGAATAAAATATTGAGCCATAGTTCTCATGGCAGTTTATTTGTTTTGTTTTCTTTTGTTCCTTTTCTTGTTTACGACATGTTCCTGGTAGCCTAGGCCAAGAAATTAAGCAAGTATAATGGGTAAGAAACCATCCCTTGAGATGGGGTCACTAACATGACCTTATCTTTGGGGAAACCAACGCTTTATTTTATAAATCATTTACAAAATTATATAATAGTATTATAGTAGATAAAAACTTTCCCAACTCATAATAGCCAGAAGCTGGAAAGAACCCAGATGTCCCTCAACAGAGGAATGGATACAAAATATTTGGTACATTTACACAATGGAGTACTACTCAGCTATTAGAAACAATGAATATATGAAATTCCTAGGCAAATGGATGGATCTGGAGGGTGTCATCCTGAGTGAGGTAACCCAATCACAAAAGAACTCACATAACATNAATGCTGAAAGGGACCTGATATAGCTGTCTCGTAGGAGGCTATACCAGTGCCTGGCAAACACGGAAGTGGTTGCTCACAGTCAGCTATTAGTTGGAACACAGGACTCCCAAGGAAGGAGCTAGAGAAAGTACCCAAGGAGCTGAAGGGGTCTTCAACCCTATAGGTGGAAGAATAACATGAACTAACTAGTTCCCCCTGTGCTCACGTCTCTAGCTGCATATATGGAAGAAGATGGCCTAGTTGGCCATCATTGGGAGGAGAGGCCCCTTGGTCATGCAGACTATATGCCCCAGTATAGGGGAACGCCAGGGCCATTATGTGGGAGGGGGTGGGTAGGGGAGCAGGGCGGGGATGGGGAAGGGTAAGGGGAAATTTCTGGATAACACTTGAAATGTAAATGAAGAAAATATCTAATAAAGAGAAAAAAAATTTTTTAAAATAAATAAATAAATAATAAAAAATAAATTAAAAAAAAAAACTTTCCCAACAATAAAATTTCATGTGGCTACACGTGTGTCATCAGAGGTGGGCTTTGGCATATGGTAAAGAAAGCCTTAAATTAAAAAAATTAATTAGTTTAAATTTATGTGTTGAAGATTTATTTAAAAAATCAGCCATTAGATGTTAAACAGTAATTGACCATAAAGATTTATTAACCTGCTCTTGGAAATATGCCACTAGCTTTGGATAACTGCCCCACTGAATACAACCTTTCAGACTTGTAACACTTGGGTGATTTCTATTAATAATGATGTTACCTGTTTTGTTTGTGATTCACTGAATACATCTTTTCAGAGTTGTAATGCTTAGATGATTTTTGTGCTTTACTGTGCCAAATTATAATGATGGTATTAATGATTGCTTCACTGAACATGTTTTTTTTTTTTTTCAAGACAGGGTTTCTCTGTGTAGCCCTGGCTGTCCTGGAACTCACTCTGTAGCCCAGGCTGCCCTCAAACTCAGAAATTCACCTGCCTCTGCCCCCCAAGTGCTGGGATTAAAGGCATGCGCCACCACTGCCCAGCCCAAAGATTTATTTATTATTATAAATAAGTACACTGTAGCTGTCTTCAGATGCACCAGAAAAGGGAGTCAGATCTCATTATGGGTGGTTGTGAGCCACCATGTGGTTGCTGGGATTTGAACTCAGTACCTTCAGAAGACCAGTAGGTGCTCTTACCATCTGAGCCATCTCACCAGCTGGAGCATCCTTCTTTTATCATGTGATTCCACATGATCTCTCCCTTGTTATGTGAACAGGAATCAGACTTAATTTAATTTTATGTGTATGGTTGCTTTATCTGTATGTATATGGGGCACCATTTGTATACTTGGTGCCCTTGGAGGCCAAAAGAGTGTGTTGGATCCCCTAAGACTGGAGTTACAGACAGCTGTGAGCCACTATGTGAGTGCTGGGACCCTAACCTGGGTCCTATGGAAGAACAGCCTGTGTTCTTTTTTTTTTTTTTTTAAAGATTTATTTTTTTATTTATTATATGTAAATACACTGTAGCTGTCTTCAGACAGCTCCAGAAGAGGGCGCCAGATCTCGTTACGGATGGTTGTGAGCCACCATGTGGATGCTGGGATTTGAACTTATCACCTTTGGAAGAGCAGTCGGGTGCTCTTACCCGCTGAGCCATCTCACCAGTCCCAGCCTGTGTTCTTAACCACTGAGATATCTCTCCAGCCCTGACCACAGACTTATTTTTATTATTTATTTACTATACTCGCATGCTTGTGCACACACACATGTGCCATAGTGTGCGTGTGAAGGACAGAGAACAGCTTTGGGGAGTTGATTCTCTTCTTCCACCATGGATGGAGCTCATACCTTCAGGCTTTGGAGCAAGTGTCTTCTGAAACATTTTTTTTGGACTTACACTTTTTTATTTATACGTTTTAGGCTCCCATAATTTAGATATTATTTGACAGTTTTTTGTTTTGTTTTGTTTTGTTTTTCAAGACAGGGTTTCTCTGTCTAGCCCTGGCTGTCCTGGAACTCACTTTGTAGACCAGGCTGGCCTCGAACTCAGAAATCCACCTGCCTCTGCCTCCCGAGTGCTGGGATTAAAGGCGTGCGCCACCACACCCGGCTTGATTTGACAGTTTCTTTTTCTTTTTTTTTTTTTTTTTAAGATTTATTTTATTTTATTATATGTAAGTACACTGTAGCTGTCCTCAGACACTCCAGAAGAGGGAGCCAGATCTCGTTACGGATGGTTGTGAGCCACTATGTGGTTGCTGGGATTTGAACCTATCACCTTCGGAAGAGCAGTCGGGTGCTCTTACCCGCTGAGCCATCTCACCAGCCCCGATTTGACAGTTTCTTAAAGTCTGTTGTGATTGGAGGCTTCAATCTTAGGATATTAGTAAGTATTGATGCTGTGCAACTTTAATAGGGTTGGGCCTACTAGGAGGTCCTCAATTACTGGGCTGGGCTTCTTTGATGTAGACTTCAGTCCATATGAGTAGTTATTATCAGAGCACTATGAGAAAAGACTGAGCCTAGTTCTAAACCAGTCTCTTTCTATTATTTTTTTTTCCATTAGTGTATTTACTTAGTCACTTAGCATACAGATCACAGCACCCCCTCCTCTCCCTGTCCCACCCTCACAAAGTCCTCCACCCATTACCCCCTTTCCTTCTAGAGGGGAAGCTCCCTGTCTTAGTCAGAGTTTCTATTCCTGTATCAAACATCATAACCAAGAAGCAAGTTGGGGAGGAAAGGGTTTATTCAGCTTACACTTCCACATTGCTGTTCATTACCAAAGGAACTCAGGACTGGAACTCAAGCAGGTCAGGAAGCAAGAGCTGATGCAGAAGCTATGGAGGGATGTTACTTACTGGCTTGCTTTCTTATTAGAACCCAAGACTAGCAGCCCAGGAATGGTACCACCCACAAGGGGCCTTTCCCCCTTGATCACTAGTTGAGAAAATGCCTTACAGCTGGATCTCATGGAGGCATTTCCTCAGCTGAAGTTCCTTTCTCTGTGATAACTCCAGCCTGTGTCAAGTTGACACATAAAACCAGCCAGTACACTCCCCTTGGGTATTACCCACCCTGGGATATCAAGTTGCAGCAATACTAAACATATCCTCTCTCAGTGAGGTCCAACCAGGCAGTCCAGCTAAGGGAAGGGGAATCCATTTACAGACAACAGACTCAGAGACAAGCCCCCACCCCCTCCAATTATTAGGGGGAACTAAATGAAGAACCAAGCTGCACATCTGCTACAAATGTGTAAATTCAGCCCCAGAATGCTTTTTGGTTGGTGGTTCAGTCATTGAGAGCCCACATGGACCCAGATTAAAGTCTTCTTGTGGTGTCCCTCCGGCAAGCTCAATCCTACCCCCAACTCTTCCACAAGATGCCCTGAGCACTGTCAGATGTTTGGTTGTGGGTTGCTTCATCTTTTTCCATCCTTGAGAAATTTAAAGGTAATGAATTCTTCCTTTAAATTATCTGTTTTGGGTGACAGAAAGATGGCTCAGCTGTGCGTTTCCAGAGGACACAAGTTTAATTCCCACGACCCACATAAGAGCTCACAACAGTCTTAGGAGGATCCAACACCCTCCTGGCCTCTGTAAGCATGCACACGGTGCACAAGCATATAAGGCACAACACTAATATTCATGAAATAAACAAATACATTTTAAAAAAGATTTTATTTATTTATTATATGTAAGTACACTGTAGCTGTCTTTAGACACTCCAGAAGAGGGCATCAGATTTCGTTAAGGATGGTTGTGAGTTACCTATGGTTGCTGGGATTTGAACTCGGGACCTTCGGAAGAGCAATCGGCGCTCTTAACCACTGAGCCATTTCGCAAATTTAAGAAATAAAATAGGACTGGAGCGATTACTCAGTGGTTCTCACCGTCTGCTCTTCCAGAGGTCCTGAGTTCAATTCTCAGCAACCACATGGTGGCTCACAACCATCTGTAATGTGATCTGATGCCCTCTTCTGGTGTGTCTAAAGACAATGACAAGTGTACTCACATACATAAAATAGATACATCTTTTAAAAAAAATAAAGTAGCCGGGCGTGGTGGCGCACGCCTTTAATCCCAGCACTCGGGAGGCAGAGGCAGGCGGATTTCTGAGTTCGAGGCTAGCCTGGTCTACAGAGTGAGTTCCAGGACAGCCAAAGCTACACAGAGAAACCCTGTCTCAAAAAACCAAAAAAAAAAAAATAAATAAAAAATAAAAAATAAAAAAAATAAAGTAAAAATACTTCAGGCCAGTGAGACAATACAATGGTAAGGGCCCTTGCTGATGACATCGTCTTACGGGAACAAGAAGGCTGTATGTGTGTGTGGGTGGGGGAGGGGGTTCCGGAAGTGAAGCCCACCCTTCAGTCCCAAACACATTTGCCCCAGTGGATCTCTGGGAAATGTAGTTCTACATCGACACTTCCTCTACTGGGCCACACTGACTCTGCAGTAAGCCCTAGTGAAGCTAGTGACATATGACGTGATCCTGCAGAGAGCTAAGACTGTATCCAATCTGGTCTTTTGCAAACTCAAAGAGCGTTTAGGCTCTGGCTGAAGCAGGTGCGGAGCCATTGAAGATGATCATTGCGCGTGCGCAGACTGGCGTTCTGGGGTCCCGGTTTTGGTAAGGATTAAGGTGAGGGGCGGGGGGCGAAGGGGGACCGGGCACTCTGAGGGATTGCGTCCTACAGCCTAGTAGGAGGTTGGGGCAAGAAGAGGTGGCTGAAGAAGGGAGTGCAGGAGGGGGTGGGGGAAGGTGGCGGTGCCATCACTTATGCTGCACCCTGTCGGGGAGAGTGAGGCACGCAGATTAGATGGTGGAACATCTGAACACAGATCATTCTGGCCTGTGAGAATAGGTGTCGATGCCAGGTAAATGAAGGACTAGTGGGATTCCTCAGACAAGTCTTGGGGGGCTGGAAGGGGTTGCTTTGTAGGTTTGTAAACCAGTGAGTCCTGGACGGCATATATGTGTGCTCTTTTTGTTGGTGAAGACAGTAATGATCAGTTATTTGGGTGCCATAGGACCCTGTCTTCCTGAGAAACAGCAGAAATGATGAAATCTTTCACCTTTTGGATTCTCACTGTCAAGACTTATCATCTAAGTACAATAGCGCTTAGGTCTGACTGTACTCCTTTGTTAGCAATGGCAAACCTGAGAGTGGCCCTCTCCATTTTCATGCTTGCCTCAGAAACCCACCTATCAGTCCCAATAAAAAGTTTTTTAAACAAACTGGTTAAGTTTCTTTTCTTCCTTCAGTTTCTTGAATCTTGTGCTGTATACAAACCCCCCCTAAGCAGAGAGATATTCCTATTTACTCTCCATCACATACTTTTTTAGAAAAGATTTATTTACTTGTTTTATGTATATGAGTACACTGTAGCTGTACAGATGGTTGTGAGCCTTCATGTGGTTGTTGGGAATTGAACTCAGGACCTCTGCTCACTCTGGCCCAAAGATTTATTTATTTTATTATATGTAAGCACACTGTATATGTCTTCAGACACACCAGAAGAGAGCATCAGATCTCATTACAGATGGTTGTGAGCCACCATGTGGTTGCTGAGACTTGAACTTAGGACCTCTGGAAGAGCAGTCAGTGCTCTTAACCGCTGAGCCATCTCTCCAGCCCTCCATCACATTCTTTAATCACACCTGGCTATACCTATTTCTTTTTTTTTTAAACATGTTGATTTTTTAAAATTTTAGATTTATTTATTTATTTATTTATTTTATGCATGTGAGTACACTGTAGCTATCTTCAGACACACCAGAAGAAGGAATCAGATCCCATTACAGATGGTTGTGAACCACCATGTGGTTGCTGGGAATTGAACTCAGGACCTCTGGAAGAGCAGTCAGTGCTCTTAACCTCTAAGCCATCTCTCCAGCCCTTCCTAGGTCTTTATACAAGTTTTAGTTCTCTTACCAAAAAAAAAAAAAAAAAACAAAAAACAAACAAACAAAAAAAACTAAGCTGGTGGTGGTGCATGCTTTTAACCCCTGCTCTTGGGAGGCAGAGTCAAGCAGATCTCTGAGTTTGTGGCCAGCCTGGTCTACAAAGTGAGTTGCAGGACAGCCAGGAAAACCACACTCCAACTTCTTTCATACCCCAGTATTTGTGACATCTAGCCTGAGGCTTTAAATTATCTGCTTTTCCATCAAGAGAAAACCAAGATTTGCTTAACCAATTTTGATTAATGATATCTACTAACATAACATATCTTGTTTCTCCACAGGCCATGTCTCTGAGGAATAAAACAGGTCCTGTGAGACAAACAAGAGGCGGACTTAAGTGTGAGAACATGTTCTTAGGTTCCACAGACTTCTCTCTGGAATCAGGACAGAAAAGAGTCATGACATATTGAAGTCCTTAAATATAGCAGAAGATGACAGAATCAAAGGTGAGTTATTTGCTTATATCGTACCACATGGGTTTTTTTTTTCTACTCCATTTAGAGATTTTCATGAATCTGCAACAAGAAAGGTCTTCTGTTTAGACTCTAAATAGATTTGAATTATAATAAGAGAAAATACAAAACTTTCTAATAACTATTTAAATGGATGGTCTAATTCCCAAATAGCAACCCTGTAATTACTATATTTCCCGAAACTTGTTTGTATAGAATTCCTTCATAGAAGTTTCGAACATGAATGTAAAGAATTTGGACCTGGCAGTGGTGGCTCATGCCTTTAATCCCAGCACTTGGGAGGCAGAGAAAGGTGGATTTCTGAGTTTGAAGCCAGCCTGGTCTACAAAGTGAGTTCCAGGACAGCCAGGGCTACACAGAGAAACCCTGTCTTGAAAAACAAAACAAAACAAACAACAAAAAAAAATAATTTGGACCACTATTTTAGAAACTAAAACAGAAGCCGGGCGTGGTGGCGCACGCCTTTAATCCCAGCACTCGGGAAGCAGAGGCAGGCGGATTTCTGAGTTTGAGGCCAGCCTCATCTACAGAGTGAGTTCCAGGACAGCCAGAGGAACACAGAGAAACCCTGTCTCAAAAAAAGAAAAAAGAAAAAAAAAAAAAAGAAAGAAAGAAAAGAAACTAAGACAGGAGTCTTTTTTTTTTTAAATTTTATTTATTTTATGTATATGTGTATACTGTATTGGATCCCATTACAGATGGTTGTGAGTCACCATGTTGTTGCTGGGACTTGAATTCAGGACCTCTGGAAGAGCAGTCAGTGCTCTTAACCACTGAGCCATTTCACCAGCCCGGCAGGAGTCTTAAATACACATTGGTTTAGATTATGGTTTTAGGAATGAGAAGTAAGTCATGTAGCAGGGTGGTCATTATTGCCCTTCACCTAATACTCATAACTAGATGGACTGACCAAGATGAGCTTGAGGTGCCAAGTGGTTAGTTAAAGTTAAAGCAGTAAACCACAAAGAACAATGCCTTGGTCTTGTATCACTTTTGCAATGGGATAAAGAAGAACCCAAAACCCAAGAAGTACCTCCCAACCTCCCTTGAAAATGGTCTGACCATTAGCACAAACGAGGGGATATCTCATTACTTACTGCTGAAGGAGCTCTGAATAGAATGTCTCTTGAGTTTTGTAGACGTGAGGTATGGAGTGAGAACTGCAGAAGGGAGGGAATGGCGAAGTACTGGATCCGGAGTCAGAATGCAGACAAGTGTCCTCTAGAGGTCTGCATAGAAGCACCCCAAGACCTCCGAGAAACCATCTCTGCTAGGAATGCTGGAAGGCATGCAACCATGACATTGAGATGGGCATGGTTGATACACGTTGTCCCTGCATTCAGAAAGCAGGAAGAGCAAGAGTTCCTGAGTCTCATTCAAGTCATACTTGAATGAGTCTTAGTGGCTGCCTTGCCAGGATAAGACTGCTCAACCCATTGGAGAGCCAGGCAGCTTCCAAGTTCTTTCCCCTAGCACCAGTTTCTGGCTCCAGAATGTGGCCAGCAAGCTGGAGTGATTTGAAGGCCTTTAGGCTGGAAGAGCATCAGTAAGGTGAGAATATCCACAGAACTTAGTCCCAGATGGAAAATGGGAATGTACAGTGTAAGAACAGGTATGCAGTTATACTAATGGGGATCCTGCCCTGGAGTTCTTTTTTTTTTTTTTTTTTTTTTTTTTTTTTTTTTTTTTTTGGTTTTTCGAGACAGGGTTTCTCTGTCTAGCCCTGGCTGTCCTGGAACTCACTTTGTAGACCAGGCTGGCCTCGAACTCAGAGATCTGCCTGCCTCTGCCTCCCGAGTGCTGGGATTAAAGGCGTGTGCCCCCGCTTGCCCTGGAGTTCTTAATCCAGTCTAGGTCATTTGTTTCATATGGATTTTATTTGTCTGTTTTTGTTTTGTTTCAGAGAGGGTCTTCTTTAGACCAAAGACCATTACCATTATCTTTAGTAAGAGGATAATCCTTGTATCTTCATATAGCCTTAATCTCAGCACTCAGGAGGTAGAGGCAGGCGGACTTTTGAGTTCAAGGCCAGCCTGGTCTACAAAGTGAGTTCCAGGACAGCCAGGGCTATACAGAGAAACCCTGTCTCGAAAAACCAAAAAAAAAAAAAAAAAAAAAAAGAAAATATTCTATTATCTATCGTTTTTGGTATGTTCAAAGTTTTGTACTTAACTCAATTTCTATCCTAATTTGCATTTTCAGTCTAAAAACATCGTCTTAGACCTAGAACATCTACTCAAATCTTACAATATAAACTTTCAGTAAGACTATGACTATCTACTCTTCAACCGCATCAGAGATCTGAAAAGGAATATTACCTGAGTATTCAGGAAGCTTAGGGATGCTGCTTCCAAAAATTATAGAAATGACAGAGACAACTGATTGCCTGGACAGTCCCCAATATTGTCTCTGTAATGTTAGAGCAACTATCTTCAGCCTTTTGGCCCAGAATATGACACACTTTTTCTGAAGCAGGACTTATGAAGGACTTGCTTACCTTGTCTTGGTAGAGCTTGGCAGTCTACTTCCCTGCATCTGCTTGTCCTTTCTGGACAGCATGTCTGTAGTTGAAGCATGGGCATTTTCTTTGCCAGTGGCTAGTTTGCCACAGTTGAAGCAACTCCTTATGCTTATGCTTATCATCTTTTTTGAAGTAGAATGGGGATATTGTCAGGAACAGACTTGTCTCATAGTCAAAAGATCTTTTTGTTGTTGGAATTCCCAACCCTATTAAGCCTGTACAAAAAAATTCATACAATCCAGATATTACAAATTATATGCCTAGATTGGGCAGCTCTAACACTATACTAACTTGTTCCCCAGCTATAAGACCCTTGCTACTTGTGGTTTCTCCCGGCTATGTGGCTCTGGTCAATCATGGCTTCTCCTTTTCCTCTATCCTCTCTTCTCCACTCACCTTCCTCTTCTCCTCCTGCCTACCTACCACTCTCGAATCGCCTGTTCCACCTTTTCCCTCTATTGCCTAATTATAGGCTCTAGTCTTTTATTGACTAGTGGAAATGGGGAGAAGGTTCACATGAGATCACCTGAGTACTGGATGGACTGCTTATTGGGGACAACCCCTCTTGAGGAAGTGGTATTAACACCAGAATACAGACAGCATCAGGCCAACTCACTACATCTTTTAATAATGAAATAATTTTAAATGTCATATTCTGTGGATCTCTGAGGTTTTTGAGGACTATCTTCTATTTATTTGACCAAGCAACAGGGTGTATAGTTTTGGGACAATTGAGACTACAATCTAATATGACCATGGGTTAGATTGATTGACTATCAATTTGCATAACTTAATTATTTTAAAGTTTGTAATAGCAGGTATTGAAAGGACTGGGACTAAACCTTGTATTATTAAATGAGTTGCATAGCCATAATACCTATACAAGAGTTGAAACATACAAATATTATTTTGTAACAAATTAATCTTAAAGCTGGGTGTGGTGGCACACGCCTTTAATCCCAGCACTCGGGAGGCAGAGGCAGGTGGATTTCTGAGTTCGAGGCCAGCCTGGTCTACAGAGTGAGTTCCAGGACAGCCAGGGCTATACAGAGAAACCCTGTCTCGAAAAAAAAATAATCTTAAATTTTATAACAATATACAAAGATTTATACCAATGAAGACCTTGAACCTGTACAAAATTTTGTACCAATGTAACAAAATATAACCTCATTTCTGCATCAAAACATAAAGATCTCTCCCAATGTAAGATTGTGGCTATAAAATATTTTTTGGTTTAAGAGTAGATTCAGTAATATATACCTATTTGTCTAATTTCTTATAATATTTCAATATCCTCCACCCATTCTTCTTTTCAATCCTCTTCCTTTTACCTAAGGAAGAAAGAAAAAGGAAAGAGAAAAGAAATCCCCGAATCTAGTACATTTTCTCCCTATCCAAGACCATAACTATTTGTAAATCATCCCATAAAATGACCACATATGTATAATTTATAGACTAACCCAAACCGTCCACCCCAATTTAAGGGACTGGGACAATGGTCTTTTTAGAATTGCTTCCTGCTGAGTTGGGGTGAAGAATTCCTGTTTGGGAGACCAAGAGAATTAGAAAAATGGTTAGTCTTAAGAAAGGTAGCTGTAGGGTTTGTTGTCGAGTCTCTGTACCTTAAGAAAATGCAGGCTTAAATGAAGTCCTGACTGGATCAGTTGGACCAAGCAAAGTCATCTGGGATCAGCAGCCTTTCCTGAAGCTGTTCTGGAAGCAGGTCTCTCCAGGAAACTGCAGGAAACAGGCATTCCAGCATCCTCAAGGGCTACTGCTTTGGCCTCCCATTCTCCAATATACAAACTTTACAAGCAATATATAAGTCTATAAGGACATTTGTATGGAATGTGCAAGGTGTACTGATCAGTTCCTGCTCTTTGTTTGAGCAGGTGAAAGACAACTATCTTTCTTTGGAAGTTAGTGTGATCATATAATCAAACTGTAATAAAAGTCTCCATTCATAACACATGAAAGATGGTATGTCATAATAAGTCATGAGAATTCTGTAGCCAACAAGATCTATTGTCCATGTAAGTGGAAGTTCTGGCTGGAGACATATATGTCCCAGCCAGTTTCAGAGATGTTATAATAGAGGGTTTAACAATATACTTCACCAGTGCATTTGGCTCTTTTGATTTTCTCCTGTCTGAAGCTGAGATCTTCAGGGGGTCTCCCTCTACCATATCTGATCCTTATTACTTTGGAAGGAGTCAAAATTTTTCTTCTTTCCTGTTAACACAAATGCAGGGCTTCTCTTCCAACATAGCCTCTCCTTTGTCTGGCAGTCTGAAGTTATTGAAAGTATAGAATGATCCACCTTAGCAGTCGCTTTCCTACCTAGGTCTGTTTTATTTTGACCTCTCTCAGAGAGGGTGTGTAATACCATCATAACTATTGAACTTATAACCACCTTCATCTTGATAACTGAAAACAATTCAAACAATCGAGGAAACAATTCTTGTTTATTGAGACGGGTTTCTCTGTGTAATCTGAGCTGACTTGGATTTGTTTTGTAGATTAGGCTGCCTGTGAACTTACAAGGAACCTTTCTGTCCCTGCCTTTGCCTCCCGAATGCATTGAGATCAAAGGCTTGGATTTATTGATTTATTTATTATGAACATAGCTTTTCTTTTTCTATTGGATAAAAGCAAAACAACTCTACCCAACCCCAACTCCGACTCCCCACATTGACCAGCAAAATATCTTTCCTAGGACAAAATGCTTTTTGGCAACAGAAAAGCATTATCTATTTGAAATTATAAACATACTTTATGTGAATAAATATGCCCATATTCCCCTTTCTTTTTATATAAATTTAAGACTGATGTATATTTTTTTAATTACTCAGGCCCCTCCTATTTATTATTAAGCAAAAACCTATATAGTACTTTTAAGGGAAAAAATTGTCACTTTGAATTTTAGACCGTTATTTGCAAGTGGCTGTATTTATCAGTTGAGGGTCTTGTCCTGATTTTCTTTTTTTTTTTGGTTTTTCGAGACAGGGTTTCTCTGTGTAATCCTGGCTGTCCTGGAACTCACTTTGTAGACTAGGCTGGCTTCGAACTCAGAAATCCGCCTGCCTCTGCCTCCCGAGTGCTGGGATTAAAGGCGTGCGCCACCACGCCGGGCTTGTCCTGATTTTCTTGTAACCTGCCTGTCTCTGTCTCCTGTGTCTGCTGTGTCTCCTGTGTCTGCTGTGTCTGCTGTGTCTGCTGTGTCTGCTGTGTCTGCTGTGTCTCCTGTGTCTGCTGTGTTTTAGTTCAGACATTTGTGCTGCACCTGTCCACAACCCTGTCCCTTTGTTTACATAGAGAGGCATTTAGCACAGGCCAGTAATTCCCACAGGACAGGATTGGGCTGACCTGCGTGCCAAGTTTGAGAGAACCTGAGGTGGCTTGGTCTCCAGGAAGTCACCACAGATTTTGCCATCGGCCCTTGCATTGGCTACATTCAGTCTGTGTGTAATCCGGAGCTGGTTCCTGCCTTTAGGAGAAGCTCCAGCTTCTGTGTCTAGACTTCCCAAGATGCCGCAGGGCCTATTAGCAATGCATATGAAACCTAAAAGGGACTTTTCTTTCTTTCTTTTTTCTTAGAGACTTATTTATTTTATTATGTGAGTACACTGTAGCTGTACAGATAGATGGTCGTGAGCCTTCCTGTGGTTGTTGGGAATTGAGCAACCTTTGCTTGCTCAGGTTGGCCCCACTCGCTCAGTCCCTGCTTGCTCCCAAAGACTTATTTATTATTATAATCACATCTCATTACGGGTGGTTGTGAGCCACTATGTGGTTGCTGGGATTTGAACTCAAGACCTTAGGAAGAGCTCTTACCTACTGAGCCATCTCGCCAGCTCGGTGGGAGCTTCTTTAAAAGAGGTCTTCTGTACTATCTCTCTGTGGGTCCCTGCTCCTTGACTAGGAAACCTCCTTCCCAGCTGCTTGTTCTGGAAAGCTTTCGCTTTGGTCTGTTTTCATTCTTTCTTTGTTGTTGTTGTTGTTGTTCGTTTTTTGTTTTATTTAAAGAAACCAGACCTCTTTTTCTGGCTATCTGACTATTCCCCACTTTTTATACGGGACTTTTTAGGGTGTAAGCTTGAGTACTAATTACCATAAGTTGAGCACCATTTTGTAGAAGTTATGGCTGGTTCTTCCTCCCAGCCCCATACTCCCAGAAATAAAACTCAAACTCAGAATATATTTACAAATACATTGATCATATAGTTAGGCTCTACTCTAATTAGATCAGAACTGTTGCTGTGGGCCTAAAGCCTCTGAATTGCCCTGGCAGAGTTAGTTCCTCAATATTCTGAGGTCCCGAATGAAACACCCCCACCCAAAGCCATATATTTAATATGCCTTAATGGCTGGACCACTCCCAAACATCCACATGGCTAACACACTCTCCCCTTCCATATTCCCAAGTTATTACTTACTAAAACCTATTGTCTTAGTCAGGGTTTCTATTCCTGCACAAAACATCACGACCAAGAAGCAAGTTGGGGAGGAAAGGGTTTATTCAGCTTACACTTCCACACTGCTGTTCATCACCAAGGAAGTCAGGACTGGAACTCAAGCAGGTCAGGAAGCAGGAGCTAATACAGAGGCCATGGAGGGATGTTTCTTACTGGCTTGCTTTCCCCTGGCTTCTCAGCTTGCTTTCTTAGAGAGCCCAAGACTACCAGCCCAGGGATGGCCCCACCCACAATGGGCCCTTCCCCCCCTTGATCACTAATTGAGAAAATGTCTTACAGCTGGATCTCATGGAGGCCTTTTTTTACCTGAAGCTCCTTTCTCTGTGATAACTCCAGCTTGTGTCAAGTTGACACACAAAACCAACCAGTATACCTATATTCCATCCTAGCCACCCAGGACCCTGTCGGGAGGGCCCTCTGGCGCCACTCCCCATCTCTTACATGTTTGGTATGCCCTCTCTTCCTGCACCTCTCAGGCCTGAGCTTTGTGCTTTCCCAGCATAGTAGTTCTCCTTTTTGCTCTTTATCCCCTTACCCATGAATCCTAAAGTGCCTCTGGCACCTTACTTAACAATCAGAACCAACTGGGGGCAGGGACCCTCAGTGTCTTACATATAGATTCTCATGCAATTTTGGGAACTCAAATAACATAATTCAAGTGTTAGACCAAAACCACAACAAAACCTTAGATAACTAACTCAATTATTTTAACTTACATTCTGCCACATGACTGGTTACCTATGCTCAGGTGCCATGCATCAGTCTGTCTCCTCACACTTTCCCTGTGAATTTCCCTGTGCCTGGCTCTCTCTCAGAATCCTTTCTCTCTCCCAGATATCACACCTCTATTTCCCGCCTAAGCCATAGACTATAGGCTTTTTTTTTTTTTTTTTTTTTTTTTTGGTTTTTCGAGACAGGGTTTCTCTGTCTAGCCCTGGCTGTCCTGGAACTCACTTTGTAGACCAGGCTGGCCTCGAACTCAGAATTCCACCTGCCTCTGCCTCCCGAGTGCTGGGATTAAAGGCGTGCGCCACCACACCCAGCTGACTATAGGCTTTTTAATTGACAGGCAATGCAACCATACAATACACAAGGCATTCTCTATAGGTCTCACTGAATAGGTTTGGTTCCCATAGACTCATGTGTTTGAATACTTGGCTATAGAGAGTGGCACTATTAGGAGGTGTGGCCTTATTGGAGGAGGTGTGGTGTTGTTGGAGGAAGTGTGTCACCGTGTAGGTAGGCTTTGAGGACTCCTATGCTCAGGATCTGCCCAGTGTAAGAGATAGTTTCCTCCAGGCTGCCTTCGGATAAAGATGTAGAACTCTCAGCTCCTTCTCCAGCACCATGTCTGTCTGCACGCTGTTGTGCTTCCTGTCCATGATGACAATGGACTGAACCTCTGAAACTGTAAGGCAGCCCCAATTAAATAGTGTCATCTTGGCTTGGCCATGGTGTCTCTTCACAGCAATGGAAACCCTAACTAAGACACTGTGCACCCTTGGCTGGCCTAGAACTCGATGTATAGACCACCATTCCTAGCCAGGGAAGTCTTGCTATGTAGCTAAATCTGGCTCCCCACCCCAGCCTCCCTTGTGCCTGGGATTACAGATTGTGAATCAACCACACCCAGCTCACAATTATACAAACTTGAATAACATTTTATTTCATCTTCAAAGTATAATGTAATATTAGTACATCATAGTATTTATTCATCTCTGAGTGACTAATTCTCCCAATGCTCATCGGCTGAGAAAAAAGCATTTATCTTAACAGTTTCTGTGGTTTATTGGATGCGTATTTCTTTGATTCTTGAACAGAGTCTTGAATAACACACAACAGCAGATGTTCAAAAAGATTGAGGCCATCTCGAGGTGCACTAAGGAGAAGATATAGTTCTTACATTCTCTAGGAAAGTTTGAGACTTGGTTTCCTGCTGTATGTGCCAGGTGACCTTACAGTGCTCCTGCCAGACTTTCCTAGGGAGACAAAGAACTCTTAGAAAGGAAGTTACATTCTCTGAGAACCTAATCTATGACAGAGCATCCCATGTCTTTAACCTATTATTATCTCTTCAACTGTGGTTGGTGAGGTCAGCTCACACTTAAAAGCCTAACGCGCTAAGAGTCAGAGGCTACGGAGACAAGCCTGTGTCCTGCAAGGCCCCACGAGAGTCACTTCACATCACTTCACAGCAAACAGAGATTGTGCTTTTCAGATATCATTTGAGGATGTGGCTGTAGACTTCTCCTGGGACCAGTGGCAGCTGCTTAGCCCTACTCAAAAGAGTTTATACAGAGATGTGATGCTGGAGAACTGGAGCAGCCTTGTCTTCCTGGGTGAGAGTCTCTGCTGTAATTCAGTGTGTGGCTAGTAAACATTCCTTTGATGTGTTTACTGATTTAGATATTAGTTTCAAATTTCAAATCTCCTCATTTCTATACCATTTATCTATATATATATAATTATTTTTTTCAGTCTCTTGTTTTATTTTATGGTCTTTGATTTTTTTTTTTAAGATTTATTTTGTGTGCATGTGTGTTTTGCTTGTGTGCATTTGCATCACGTACATATCTGGTGCCCACAAAGGTCAGAAGAGGTGGGTTGGATTCCATGGAACTAGAGTTACAAATGATCATGAACCACCATGCTGAACTGAACCCTGACATATGCTCTTAACCGCTGAGCCATCTCTCTAGCCCTGTATTTCCTGGTCTTTATAATAAAATTTCTTGATGTTTGAGTTTCTCAACTAAAGCAATTGGGTTCAAATTCTCTGCTTCTAATTTATAGGTAATCAAACCACCAAACCTGATGTAACTTTCAAGCTAGACCAGCAAGAGTCACGGATAATGGATGAAGAATGCCTAAGTCAAAACTTTTTAGGTAAGAAACCACAAACATTAGGAAGGGTGAAAATTAAGTCTCAAAAATGTAAGGAACAGGTGAGTACATTTGAAGTGTTGTTCATAAATTTTATTTAAAGTTCCTAAATCTTGAGAGATCTATGGTGACAAAGGTCCCAGGTAAGAAAATATCTTTGTGATTAAATATTTCAGAGTATTATGAAATGTGGTAGAAGGGTCAGGGGAGAAAAGAGGGCTATAAAGGCCTAGGAATCATGATAAAACTTTGAATCTGTCAGAATTTTTAAAGATTACTAGATGCTGGACTGGAAATAGGACTATTATTTTGGAGAAGGAGGTAGAATTAAGGATTCCATAGGCCACCGTACGACAGAAACAAAGTGTAGAAATTACACATGTGCCTCACCCAATAACAGCAATGGTGTAATTTAGTCAAATCAGCTTAAATCATTTTCAATTTTCTTTTTTTTTTTTTTTTTTCGAGACAGAGTTTCTCTGTATAGCTCTGGCTGTCCTGGAACTCACTTTGTAGACCAGGCTGGCCTGGAACTGAGAAATCCGCCTGCCTCTCTCTCCCAAGAGCTGGGATTAAAGGCGTGCACCACGCCCGGCCATTTTCAATTTTCTTATATAGATTCTCAGTCTACAGCCCTGGGTGGCTTGAAACTCACTGTGTAGCTCAGGTTATATTGGTACACATGGTACTTTTTCTACCTAGCCTTTAGATTGCTGGGATCATAGGCATAAGCTATTATGCCTAGTTTAAGGGTTTTTGTTTTTGTTTTCTGACACAATTTTATTCCTAAACCTTTAAATATATAAATAAATTTATTTTTATTTTTTAATTTTTTTGGATTTTCAAGACAAAGTTTCTCTGTGTAGCCCTGACTGTCCTCGAACTCACTTTGTAGACCATGCTAGCCTCGAACTCAGAAATCCACCTGCCTCTGCTTCCGCCTCCCGAGTGCTGGGATTAAAGGCGTGTGCCACCACATCTGGCTCAATTGTTTTATTATTATTTACTACAATTCATTAATTTAGATGAAATAAAGTTTATATACACACGGGGTTTGCAGTAATGGATATATATATATCCATTAAAGTAAACTTGAGAGGCTGAGACAGAAGGGGCACTATAAGTCTAAGCTCAGCCTGGCCTACAGAGCAGGTGTTAAGATGGCTCAGTCAATAAAAGCACTTGCAACCAACCATGACATCTTTATTGAACCCCATGTGGTAGACAGAAAGAACTGACTCCTCAAGTTGCCCTTTGATTTTCAAGAATGCATGTCAGCAGGTGCTGGGGCGTGGTGGCACCCTTTGATCCCAGCACTCAGGAGGCAGAGGCAGAGGCAGAGGCAGAGGCAGAGGCAGAGGCAGAGGCAGAGGCAGAGGCAGAGGCAGAGGCAGAGGCAGAGGCAGAGGCAGAGGCAGAGGCAGAGGCAGAGGCAGAGGCAGAGGCAGAGGCAGGGGGATTTCTGAGTTCAAGGCCAGCCTGGTCTACAAAGTGAGTTCCAGGACAGCCAGGGCTATATGGAGAAACCCTGTCTCGGTAAAAAAAAAAAAACAAAACCCCACATAGAATACAGAAACTGTATTCAGTTTGTAAGGTAATCAGTGTTATAAAGCATTTCATGTCAAGGTCATCTGGTATGACATGAAAGATCACATACAAGTGAGAGCCCACATGAATGTTATGAACGTAGTAAAGCCTTTGCATGTCATAGTTCTTTAGGCATACACAAGACAAACCACACGGCAGAGAAACCCCATTTAAATGTTTGCTTTTATGAGAAAAATAAATAAATAAATAAAAGAATGCATGTGTGCTTGAGCATGCACACACACATATAAATTAAAAAATGTAGTACAATTTTTTTTTTTGGTTTGGTTTTTTTTTTTTTTAAGATTGATTTATTTATTATATGTATGTACACTATAGCTGTTTTCAGACACTCCAGAAGAGGGCGCCAGATCTTGTTACGGATGGTTGTGAGCCACCATGTGGTTGCTGGGAATTGAACTCAGGACCTTCAGAAGAGCAGTCAGTGCTCTTAACCGCTGAGCCATCTCTCCAGCCCCTGGTTTGGTTTTTTTTTTGAGACAGGGTTTCTCTCTGTATCCTTGGCTATCCTGGAACTCACATTGTAGACCAGGCTGGCCTCGAACTCAGAAATCCGCCTGCCTCTGCCTCCCAAGTGCTGGGATTAAAGGCATGCGCCACCACCACCTGGCTAATACAATTTTTTGTTGTTGTTGTTGTTTTTTCGAGACAGGGTTTCTCTGTGTAGCCCTGGCTGTCCTGGAACTCACTTTATAGACCAGGCTGTTCTCGAACTCAGAAATCTGCCTGCCTCTGCCTCCCGAGTGCTGGGATTAAAGGCGTGTGCCACCATGCCCAGCTAATATAAATATTTTAAAGGCAAAAACTTGTTTTAGTGATGGTCAAGTTACTGTAGCCAATGATTCTTTTTTTTTTTAAAGATTTGTTTATTTTATTTATATGAGTACACTGTCGCTCTCTTCAGAAACACCAGAAGAAGGAATAGGATCCCATGACAGAAGGTTGTAAGCCACCATGTGGTTGCTAGGAATTGAACGCAGAACCTCTGGAGGAACAGTTCGTGCTCTTAACCACTGAGCCATCTCTCCAGTCTCTCAGTTGATGATCTTAAGGGTGATTATTTAAAGGGATTTTTTTCTCATTTTTATTTTGTGTGTGTGTTTTCTTTTTCCACTGTGTGGGTTCTGGGAAACGAACTTAGGCCATCATAATTGACAGCAGACACCTTTACTCAGTAAGTCATCGTGCTGGCTCTGAGATTGTTTCCTTCCTTCATTGATTGGTTGATTGGTTGGTTGGTTGATTGATTGAGACAGGATCTCACTGTGTATCCTGGAACTTGAGAGATCCACTTGCCTCTGCAGTCCAAGGACTAGGAATAAAACGTGCCAACTCCAGGCAGTAGTGGCACACACTTAATCACAGCACTTGGGAAGTAGAGGCAGGCAGATTTCTGAGTTTGAGGGCATCCTGGGCTACAGAGGGAGTTCCAGGAACTACACAGAGAAACCTTTTGCCAAAAACCTTTTTTAAAAAAACAGTGGGTGGGGCTGGTGAGATGGCTCAATGGGTAAGAGCACCCGACTGCTCTTCCGAAGGTGATGAGTTCAAATCCCAGCAACCACATGGTGGCTTACAGCCACTCGTCGTAATGAGATCTGACGCCCTTCTCTGGTGCGTCTGAAGTCAGCTACAGCGTACTTATGAATAATAATAATAAATGGCCAGAGAGAGCAGGGACTGAACGAGCGGGGCTGGCCAGAGCGAGCAGGGTCGACCAGAGCGAGCAGGGTTGACCGGAAGGAGGAAAAAAAAGTGGGTCACCATTACCAGCCACTCCGGGTTTTCATAATGTAATTATGTTATAGAAAATTAGTGCTTCTTATCTTTAAGTTATAAAGTTTGTATCCTATACTTGCTCTACATTTTGGCCAACTTTATATCATTCAAAAGCAGAATATGTTACAATGTTTATATTTATTTATTCTCAGTTTTTAGTATATTTTGTTTGAGTAATTATGTGCCTTCTATAATCTTTTGCATCCGAGTCTGAATGTATACTTGAAAATCATAGGTTACTGTATATTAATAACACTTGTAATTCAAAGTTTAATTTTCATGTTTCATTATCCAAGACAAATGTCTTAAGTTATAGTATTTATGAGATTTAAGTCAGGAGGAATTTTTAGTTTGAGGTGAGCTACATAATAAAACTGTCTCCAAAACAAACAGAAAACCAATTAGTTTTAATTAGTATATATTATTTGAGAGCTTACCTTCTTTCCAGAATAGTAGGCTCTATTTTAGAAGTGGTTTTTTTTGTTTTTTTTTTTGGTTTTTCGAGACAGGGTTTCTCTGTTTAGCTGTGGCTGTCCTGGACTCAGAAATCCGCCTGCCTCTGCTGGGATTAAAGGCGTGTGCCACCACGCCTGGCTTAGAAGTTTTATTTTTAAATACAGTCATTGAAGAATTTATATAGTGTGGTACATTTCTTTTTTTCTTTTTAGAGATCTGGCTAGACAGTTATTCTGAACTATGGCCTCAAGATAAACAAGGCAAGCCTAAAAGGATGGAGAGAGGCAATGGAGATAATGTTTTGGAGGAAATATGTCAGTCAAGCATGAACTCTGTTTATTTAGAAATGAGATTCCATATATGTGATACATGTGGAAAGAGTCTAAAAAGTCCTTTAAATTTTTTTATTCCAAAAGGTAACTGTATAAGAAAAAAAAATAAAGTCAGAAAGAAATTATTGTTTTATCTAAAATTTGACAGACCCTACAGTAAGAGAAGGTCCCATGATTGTAATAAGTACAGAAAAGCAAGCAGTAATGAGTCACAGCTTGTTACAAATCAAATGACATATTCAGGAATCTTTTTATGTATGGAATGTGGTAGAATTTTCAACAAGAAATTTCAGCTTATTGTACACCAGAGAAATCATAGAGGAGAGAAGCCCTGTCAGTGCAATGGGTGTGGGAAAACTTTTGCACAAAAGTCCCCACTTGCTATTCACCAAAAGACTCACTCAGTAGAACCAGATGGTTGTGATGAACGTCAGAAAGCTTCCAGTGGGAAGTCCCTGGTCATTCAGCAACAGAGAACTCATACTGGACACAAGCCCTGTACACATGGAAAAGCCTACAGCAGGAAACCACAGCAAAACAGGCAGGAGATGATTCACACAATAAATAAACCTTATCGTTGCAGTGATTGTGGGAAAGCTTTCTCTCAGAAATTGAAACTTATCATTCATCGAAGAACACATACAGGAGAAAAACCCTATAAATGTAGTGAGTGTAGAAAAGCTTTCTTTTGGAACTCACAACTCATTACTCATCAGAGGTCACATAGAGGGAAGAAACCTTATGCATGCAGTGTATGTAAAAAAGACTTCAGGAGGAACTCACTTCTCATTAGGCATCAAAGGATTCACACAGGAGAGAAACCACATAGAAGCAGGGAATGTGGTGAGGCCTTCATCGGAAAGCCACAACTTGCTAAACATCGCATGACCCATACAGGAGAGAAGAAATGTTATGACTTTGAAGAAGTTTTTTTCAAGAAGTCAAAGCTAATGAGACATCAAAAAAGTCACTTAGGGGAAAAAACAAATAGGTGTGCTGAGTTTGGAAAAATATTCCCTGAAAAGTCACAGCTCCTGACACATCAAAAAAGTCACTTTGAAGAGAAACCACATAGGTGTGCTGAGGGTGGAAAAATATTCCCTGAAAAGTCACAGCTCCTGACACATCAAAAAAGTTACTCAGGAGAGAGACCACATAGGTGTGCTGAGTGTGGAAAAACATTCCCTGGAAGGTCGTCGCTCCTGACACATCAAAGAACTCACACTGGGGAGAAACCTTACAAATGCAATCTGTGTGGAAGGGCCTTCTCCCAGAGGTCAAGCGTAATATCACACCAGAGAACACACACGGGTGAGAAACCCTTCAAATGTGGTGACTGTGGGAAAGCCTTCACTGAGAAGTCAAGCCTCCTTCATCACAAGAGAACCCACACTGGGGAAAAGCCCTTTGGATGCAGTGACTGCGGGAAAGCCTTCGCATGGAAGCCACAGCTCCTTCGGCATCAGAGAATTCACACGGGGGAGAAACCCTTTGAGTGCAGTGAGTGTGGGAAAGCATTTGTTCAAAAGGTGCAACTCGTTAAGCATCAGAGACACCATACAGGAGAGAAGACCTATAAATGCAGTGGTTGTGAAAAAGCTTTTTTTGAGAAGACACAGCTTACGATCCATCAGAAAATCCATACAGGAGAGAGGCCTTATACTTGTGGTGAATGTGGGAGATCTTTCACTAGAAAATCACATCTAATGAGACATGAGCCAATTCATACAAGAGATAAGTGCTATAGGTGTAGTCAGTGTGGCAGTATCTTCCACAAGAAGTCATACCTTATCAGACATCAAAAAGATCATATAATAAAGGCTGTATAAATGCAGGGACCTTTGATAGATGCAGTTAGATTCAGATGTCCCCCTAACACTTCTGGAGAATGTTCAGAAGAGTCTATCAAGACCATGACTGCTGAAACAGCTTTAGGAGTTGGGAATCAGAATGAGAGAGAAAAAAAAGAGGCTGTTTGTAGAGGTAGACTATATGAAAAAAAGTTTTCCCAGAAGACACAGCTTAGTGCACCTGAGATAAGTTATCATGGTAACAATGGTTTCAGTACTTCTGGAGAAAGTGCTAGAGCCTCTAGTCTGAAGTTACAAGTATTAAACAGGAGAAAAGCTGTGATTGCAAGTGAGCCAGAGACCTCATCTGAAAGGGATAACCCATTGACCACCAGAGACCTCATCTGAAAGGGATAACCCATTGACCACCAGAGACCTCATCTGAAAGGGATAACCCATTGACCACTAAAGAATGCTAACAAAGGCTACTCTGAGGAAGAGTTCAGACTGATTATTCGAAGAGTGTAATTAGTGTGATCCTAATCAAGTGATTTTTGTGAGGGAGTTGTGTTCATTATATATGAATTAGTGCAAAAAGTTGTCTGTTTTAATCAGCAAGTGTATTTGTGAAGATGTCTGCTTTCTACTGTAGAGGAGTAATGGACCAGATGGACTCTCCTGCCTTAAACAGCTAGAAACTTTACAATAGCTATGAAATATTGTTTAATGTTTTTAACTGTCATCTAGAAGTTGTATGTATTTTGGGTTACAGTATGTCATTTCAATATACATACCTATGTGTAATGATCAGACCTGGGTAATTGACATAATGTGTATTACTTTATATATTTATCATTTTTCTGTTAGGAATATTCAAAAACCCTCTCTATTAGCTTTATGTTGTTGTTGAGACAGGGTCTCACTGTATAGCCTTGTCTGGCCTGGAATTCCCTATGTAGGCCAGACTGGCTTTGAACTCACAAAGCTATGCCTGTCATGACCACCTGAGTGCTGGGATTAAAGACTGTGCCAGCACACCTGGTTTCTATTAGTGAATTTTGAATACTTAGTTCTGTTTTGTGCAGCTCCATGGCTGTGCTGTGGAGCATTTGAAGCTAATCTCTATAGTTGCACACCCGAGCTCATTTACGATCCTCTACCCAGTCTCTTTCCACGTCCTCCCCAGGTTCTAGTAATAACTTTTATTTTCTCCTTTAAGATCATTATTAGTGTTTAAAATCTGTATGTGGTGTTTGACTTTCTTTGCTGGACTTATTTCATGTCACATAATGTCCTTGAGTTCCATGTGTATTTCTACAAGACAAATAAATTCAATCTTTGATGGCTGAATAATACTCCTGTGTACACATATTGGGTTCGCTTTTTTCTGTTCATGTAGCTAGGCACTTAAGTTGAGTCCTTTTCTTGAGTAACAATGACTTTCAGACATAAACACAAGTTAGCAGTCTCCAGCATAGGTAGGCAAATGGGCTACACAGAGAAACCTTGTCTCGAAAAAAAATTGTCAACAGAAACAGACCCAGATGGAGTCTGCACATATATTAAAAATTATATATATATATATATATATATATATATAGTGTGTGTGTGTGTGTGTGTGTGTGTGTCTGTGAGTGATTTTTCAGGCTTTTGGCTAAAATCAAGTGTAATTAATAAAGTATCGATAAATACAAATTTGGTGAAACCTGAGAGTCAAGATACGTTTCCAAGGTCAACTGTGATACATGCCTGTAATTCTGGTTTTTTTAAGGAGGAGGATTGCAGCGTGTTCCAAGACAGGTTGAGCTACACAGTGAGTCCTTGTTTTCATTATTTTGGTTTTGTTTGTTTGTTTGTTTTGTTTTGGTTTTTTTTTTTTGAGACAGGGTTTCTCTGTATAGCCCTGGCTGTCCTGGAACTCACTTTGTAGACCAGGCTGGCCTCGAAATCAAAGATCTGCCTGCCTCTGCTTCCCATGTGCTGGGATTAAAGGCATGCACCACCACTGCCTAGCAGGATTTTTTTTTAATGCTTATGTGGAATTAAAAGCAGTTTGGACATTGTAAATAAACCAGTGAGCTTGATAAGCAAAAATAACAATTATTCCAATGATATAAAAAAAGAGAAGACAGAACTAACTAACTAAATAAATAAAGTCTTTGAAGTGTGGTATATAAGCTAGCTAGTTGGTGTAGCATTTATCTGGCCTGAGCAAAACAGTGGTCAATTGCCTACACTGCCAAATGAGGGAAAAGAAAATGTCTGAAGCCAGATCGTCCCCTTTTGTCAGGTGGGACAGGAGGATAGTGATTGTCTCAAAGACCTCAAAATTATTTGAGGCAGAGCTAAAAATGTTCCAAATATGATTTAAAAACAACAACAAAACAAACCAAAAATTAACCCTGCCTTTTGAGGAAGCTCCAAGAACCCATGGCTGAAATGCAAGGAAAACCTCAGACTGGTGAGAACTAGTGATGGACTGAACAGGTTTAAGACACCTGAAGAGGAAGAAGGCCTGGTCTACAAAGTGAGTTCCAGGACAGCCAGGGCTGTACAGAGAAACCCTGTCTCAAGAAACCAAAATAAAAAAAAAATAAAATAAAAGAGGAAGAAGGATAATACATACACAGGAACAAAGGGTGGCGGCTTGTCGCCTGGGCAGAGATTTAAATTAGAAGACAAAGGGTCCTCAAGAAAGACACATCAAAGTAATCTGCAGGAAACAATTCAGAGTAGAAAATTGGAATTAGTTTGAATAGGGAATGAAGAGTTCTGGAAATAAATGCTATACGGGAAGATGAAAAAATAGTCTAAGATACTTTGTTTGAATAAATTGACTGTTTAGGACCAAAGTACTTGTAACATATTTTAAGCTCCTAGGCACCTGGATGTTCAATAGAACTTAAATGAATATTGTTTAACAGACTGTGTCATCTGTTCCTTGGACCCTGGTGAGCTGCTTTTGGAGCAACTGAAGATCAGGAAATGTATGTTGTACTGGTTCTGTGTTGATGACCTTCTACGTTTATCTAGCAACTCAGTCTCTGTCTTCCCTGGAACTTCTTCCTAGGTGTGAACTAATAAGAGGTGAGATCTGACCCATTCCTGTTCCTCTGCTGGGCCTTGGCTTGGGTACTTCTATGTGGCTAGGAGCCTCTCTTATGTGGCTGAAGATCTCTAGCTTTCAGCTAACAACACACCTTGCTTTTCAGACTTAAAGATGGTAATTACTTTGAGTGCCTGCCCATCACTGAACATACATCTGTAAATAAACCCTTGATTAAATGTTCGTTTTAAAAAGTTTTTTGTTTTTCGAGACAGGCTTTCTCTGTATAGCCCATAGCCCTGGCTGTCCTGGAACTCACTTTGTAGACCAGGCTGGCCTCAAACTCAGAAATCCACCTGCCTCTGCCTCCCGAGTGCTGGGATTAAAGGCATGCGCCACTACGCCCGGCTAAAAAGTTTAAAGTTTTGTATGAATGTTTTGCCTGAATGCTTGTATATTTGTGTACTAGATCCATGCTGGTACCAGTGAATAGTGTAAGAGGGCATCATATCCCCTGGAGCAGTAGTTACAGATCGTTATATTCCACCATATGGGTGTTGGGAATCAAATGTGGATGCAATGCACGAGCTAGCTACAAGTCCTCTAAACCACTGAGTCATCTTTTAGCCCCTATTAAATGGTATTTTTGACTGTGTCGTTTTCTCTTGTTAAAATGAACACTTACTAATCGTGAGCATCTGCTACTAGCACATGTTCTCATAGAACATAGATAGACATTTGTGAAAATCTTACCAAATACCTTATACCTTATTTCCACTTTTTTTTTTTTTGTTTTGTTTTTCAAGACAGGGTTTCTCTGTATAGCCCTGGCTGTCCTGGATCTCACTCTGTAGACCAGGCTGGCCTCGAACTCAGAAATCCGCCTGCCTCTGCCTCCCAAGTGCTGGGATTAAAGGTGTGCGCCACCATGCCCGGCCTCCACTTTGTTTTAATATTACAGTGGAAGTGACAAATGCCAAAGTTTTATAGTTTGGGCACATGGTCATGGCCCTGGAATCAGTTTCCACCTGGAATTTATACCTAAACCTCTGCAGTAACCTAACCCAAAAAGTTTATAAAGCCTGTGCTACATCTGAGGTGGCTAAGAAACCTACAGAAAAGACGGGATTACCTAAGTATGAATAACGATGACAATTAAGGAGAATGTCATGTCTAAAATATGAGAATTCCATTCAGGGAACCTTCATATATTTTCACATGGAGGTTGCAATTTTTTTTTCGAGACAAGGTTTCTCTGTGAAGCCCTGGCTGTCCTGGAACTCACTCTGTAGACTAGGCTGGCCTCGAACTCAGAAATCCGCCTGCCTCTGCCTCCTGAGTGCTGGGATTAAAGGCATGTGCCACCACTGCCCTGCTGGAGGTTGCATTTTTAAGCATGCTTAGTTTCTGGTCATGATGCAAATGTTTAAACAGGTTTATGGACAGGAATGCTTACTGATATCCTCCACTTATAGCATAAAATTAAATAAAGGTAAATTATCATAGGAGCCTTCCTGTAGGTTTATCTCTCACTTACTGTCTTCACTTTGAAATTGTCTGCAAAGAGTCCAGTAAACCATCTCAGGTCTTATCACCATCATCATGCCAGAAAGAAAAGTAGCTCTTGTAAAATTGAGCCAGAGTTGCTTCAGGCATGATATGAAACAGTAAATTGATTGAAACAATAACTACTACCAAAGAGGCTTGATGCAGGCAGCACCATACCCCATCACTTCCTAAGTATCTGCTTTAGAGGCATTGCCTTCCGATGACTGTGGTGGTTCATGCCTGTAATCTCAGAAGTTTGGGGGCTGAGTCAGGAGGATTCCCATAAATTCAAGGCAGCCTGGAATATATAATGCATTCCAGGCTAGCATGAGCTTATACTCAAACCAGGCCATTCATGTAGTGCAAAGAAAAGTCCACCATAAAGTTCTAGATATGGCTTCTTTCCCCAAAGTAACCAACCAGTGATCTGGTAGCAAGTTAACAACATTGCATATGGAAGGGGGCAATATTTCTTACTGGAATGACGGCATGGATATTGATTTGTCTACTCTGTATGGAATGCTTCTACACAAACTATCATCTACAGACTCACTAATTCCACCATTGTACTCTATGCAGTGTTTTTTTTTTTTTTGATTTATTTATTTATTATATGTAAGTACACTGTAGCTGTCTTCAGACACTCCAGAAGAGGGCATCAGATTTCGTTACGGATGGTTGTGAGCCACCATGTGGTTGCTGGGATTTGAACTTGGGACCTTCGGAAGAGCAGTCGGCACTCTTAACCACTGAGCCATCTCGCCAGCCCGCAGTGTTGTTTTTGATCAAGGAATTCACACCAAATGAAGTGCACCCTGGCTCCGTGAGCATGGAATTCATGGGTCTTGCTATGCAGGGAACATCAATCTATGATTTATTTTTATTTGAACGATAGAACCCAGAATGATACAATTACAGTATTATGCACCATATAGCAACAATCTAGTTGTTACCACTGGATGTTACCAGTGGTGACTCTGAAATATTGTAATGAAACTTTAAAATTCCTATGGTCTAGTATTAATATTGTCTCTTTTCTATGTTTAGATGCACAGATTCCATTTTATTACAAGTATTTAAAATTGTTAAGGCCTAGTAACAGTTTCCTGACTAGCCTGCCATTATAAGGAAACTTTCTCATGTTTCTGGTTGTTTTGTTTTGTTTTGTTTTGTTTTCGAGACAGGGTTTCTCTGTATAGCCCAAAGTCCTGGCTGTCCTGGAACTCACTTTGTAGACAAGGCTGGCCTTGGAACTCAGAATTGCTCCTGCCTCTGCCTCCCAAGTGCTGGGATTAAAGGCGTGCACCACCACTGCCCAGCTGCTTTTTCTGTTAATAGGAAACTTTGTAATGCCAAGTTGACTACATAGTCTGTTATGTTATGTTCTATACCAATCATGTTAGATGTCAGTAGAACTGTCATTTGCAATAAGCTTGGACCTGAACCAACCACCCAATAGCTCTTCCTGCACCTATGTATAAACTTTCATGGTATAAGCTGTCCCTGGGATGAACCCCAACATAAGAGATACACCTGCACCAACATAAGAAATTATTTGGAATAAGACTTTCATTTTGACTAGTGATCAAGTAAAGTTTAAGTTCCTAAGGCCTATTGGGAATTGACATCCTACTTGGCAGAAAGAAATATGTACATGGGTACTGTGGCAAGTTAGGACATGAATATTAGGTAAGTCAAGTACCTGCTACAGTTGAATACCCAGATCAATGGGAGCAGGATACGTATACAACAAAGACAAGTTCCTAAGTATACCCTCTATCCCTAAATCCTGATTGGTAGAATAAACTTAGCACAGATGTTTGTAGAGTTTAGGCTTAAAAACTGTATAATCGGGGCTGGTGAGATGGCTCAGTGGGCAAGAGCACCCGACTGCTCTTCCGAAGGTGATAAGTTCAAATCCCAGCATCCACATGGTGGCTCACAACCATCCGTAACGAGATCTGGCGCCCTCTTCTGGAGTGTCTAAAGACAGCTACAGTGTACTTACATATAATAAATAAAATAAATCTTAAAAAAACAAAAACAAAACAAACAAAAAACTGTATAATCTTAACTGGGGGGAGGGGTGTCACAATTCAGTTCCCAAATGTGGACAGTGGCCCTGCCAATCACATTAGAGATTACCTAATACCCCCCCAGCCCCCCTCCCCCTCCCCGTTCGCTATAAGAAGGCCCTCGCACCTTGACTGGGGACACCATTTCAAAAAATGTGAGCCACATACTGCTTGTTTCTTCAGAATAAACGCTCTTTGTCTTTGCATATTATCTGCATCTGGGGTCTTCCCTGGGCGATTTTCAGACCCGGACAACTCCATGTCCCCAGAGGCAAGCACTGCTACTTCCTTTTATATCCTTCCTTTCTAAAGTATTTGAGTAAATCTTTGTAGGCATAGGCAAAGACACATTTCCACATATATTTACAAATATGTCTGTGTATGTGTTTTCTTTTTACAAAATTAAAAAAACCCAAACAGATGTTTAATGCTTTTTTGAAACTGTTCACCAGCAAAGACTCCGAGCTGCTCAAGAACCACTGTGTGTGGACTTTGTTTCTCTGTCTTCAGTGACTTCCTTCCAGGGTATTGTTTTTGCCAGTGTTTCTCTCTCACCGGGGGGTCACAAACATGCTTGTAGCATACAACTCCGGAATGACTCAAGATCCTAAGAAACAGGATTTAACGTGGCAAGATACCGTAAATCAGCCCTCAGAGACGAGTTACCTGTTTTTTATTCTAATTGACATCTTAAATTATGCTCCTTGCGAAGGGCTGGCCCACTGTACCAAGCTTCCACATTTTGTAATCTGACCTGTGAAAATAGCACCTTATCTCACTACAGGTTAAAAGACAAGCCGTATCGGAATTACAAGCCAGGTTTTAAGGACCTTCCGATCTAGAAGTTACTTGGCCCGGTTTTTTTTTTTTTTTCTTTTTTTTTTTTTTTTTTTGGCCCGAATCTAACATGGCGCCCCCCACAGCTACTTCCGTGCTTTTGCAGGAAGGTAAGTCCGCCTGCCTGCCAGCATCAAATATGGCAACCAGGTGCCCATCCTCTCGTCTGCGCAGGCTCCGATCGCTCCGCCCCGCCCCCTCCGGATAGCCTTTCCTGGCACCGCTCTAGCCGTCACTCTCGGTGGGTACGGCCGCCAGCCAATCACAGGGCGTACCGCTCCTTGCCCCTCCCCCTCGCCTCCCGTGGATCAGCTGGGGTACCCGAGATGTCTGTTGACAGCGGTGGCGGCGACAGTGCGGCCGGTTCCGGGATCCACGCAGGGCGTGGGGTAAGCTGGCCGGCGGGTGGGGTCCCTGCTGGGGAGGCAGGCGGCGGTCAGGCTATAACAGCGGTGCAGAGCGTTTTTGAAGTAGTCCCTGAGCCGGCGTTTCTGGATCTCTGTAGATATGAGTCCTATGGAGCTACTCGGGGAAGAAGAGCAGCCGCCGCCGCAGGAACCCTGGGGGAGGCTCCTTCGTCTAGGCGCAGAGAAGGACGAACCCCAGATCCTTCTTTGGAAACGCGAGTGGACCATCGGAAGGAGGAGAGGTGCGGTAGCCAGAGTGGAGTGAGGACGAGGATAAAGGCTGAAGGGATAGACAGGGATGAAGCATAGGGACCTAAAGTGGGTACCCAACTGAGAAGAGACCGAGGGCCTAGAGCAGGATCGAAGACCTAGTCAGAGTGGGTTTAGATGGGGGAACCGACAGGGGGTTTGAATTGGGAAAAGTACCGGGCTGGCGATACAGAAGCTACTAGAATTGGGGGGGGGGGGGTTGCACAGTGCTTTTCTTTTTTTCCCCCCCTATAAAATGGGCTTATTTATTTGTGCAGTTGCTCTTCTGGATGTTTGATGATGGATATCAGTCAGTTCTCAGTACAACTTTGTGAAATAGATCTGTAAATATGTAAATATATCCCTCAAAATATGATCTTGTCCTCATTACTGTACACTTCTTTCTCAATGAAATGCAATTAGAAATTAATAACAAAAGGAAAACTGAAAAAAAGGTATGTAGAAATTTGACACCACTGTTAAAAGGTTGACGGGTGAAAAAAATAAACCACAGGGACTTTAGAAAAATGTTTTGTGACAAATGAGAACAAAGAATATGCTGGAAGACTAGGACACTGTTAAACCAGTGCTCAGAGGGCAATTTATAATGGCAGGGTTTCTATTTGAAAAGATCTCAAAGTCCCAGGAACTAGAATATTTTATTTAATGAACCTAGGAAACTGAGAATTTGAACAAAGTCATACACAGATCCCAACATCGATTGCTTTGGGTCAAGGACATACATTTCTTTCTTTTTGGGGGGGTGGTGGATATGAGGCAGGGTTTCTCTGTATAGCTCTGGTTGTCCTGGAACTCACTCTGTAGATCAGGCTGGCCTCAAATTCATAAATTCATAAAACCTGCCTATGCCTTCCGAGTGCTGGGATTAGGACATAGATTTATATAACTTTGTGTCTACCTTATTTTGCTAGAAGGATTGATAAAATCTTACATGAACTGCTTGTATGTAACCTAGCTTTGGGCTTGGAGAGAGCTTAGATGGTAAAGTGCTTGAGGACCTGAGTTCAAATCCCCAGTACCTATGTAAAAAACTAAGTGTGGTGGTGCATAACTAGTCCTACTTCTGAGGAGGCAGAGACAGAAGTTTGCTGGCTGGAACTACTTTTGCAGACTTCTTGAGCTCTAGGTTCTCATTGAGAGACCCTGTCTGCCTCTGCAAACATGATCATGTACACATGCATACACATACATTAGAGAGCCCCTTATCATAATACACATATCAAGATACTGCATTGCATGTTAAAACAAAAAACAAAAACCTGCTTTCTAATAGAAATGCTTTTAATAATTACTTTCACTAACAATGTAAAGGTCATCTCACTAGTTTGCTGATACTATGTGGAAGGCTAAAACTAACCCCTGGAGATTGTTCTCTGATCTTCACACTAAAAGTTTTCGGGATTTTAAATGGAATTGACTTTGAATGCCAGAGGAGAAGAAAAGTAGGTTTTTTTTGTTTTGTTTTGTTTTGTTTTTTTCAACTTTTATTAGATATTTTCTTCATTTACATTTCAAGTGTTATCCAGAAAGTTCCCTGTATCCTCCCCCCTCCCAGCCTTGTTTTGTTTTTTGAGACAAAGTTTTTCTGTATAACAGCCCTGCCTGTCTTGGAACTTCCTTTGTAGACCATGCTGGCCTCAAACTCATGGAGATCCACCTGCCTCTGCCTCTCAAGTGCTGGGATTAAAGGCATTTGCCACCACAGCACAGAATCTTCTAACTTGTGCTTTTTTCTGTCTCCTCAAGCCAGTGTCACTGGCAGATACTCTCACCATGACTTTCTACAGCTTCCATTAGTTGTCAGTTACTCCCTCCTTCAGGGGCCTGGGTAGAACCTGTGAACCCAGCATCCATGGGGCCTTAGCTGGGCCACGTCTGTGTCTTACCCTTTCATGTACTCATCTTCCTCTTTGGTGTCTAAGTTGTGTCTGCATGTTGGCTGGGTCTGTGGAGCTATTGGCAGGGAATGCAAAGGTCACTATGTAGAAACTCAGTGACTGTCAGACCAGAGTGAGCAGAAGGCTAATACTAGTAATAGGGGCTTGAGACCTTCTGTGACCCATCACCACTCTGCAAGACCATGGAGGACTTCTAGAACAAGATTCTTGCTGCCTTCATTGGCAGCTCTAGATTTGAACACAGGTGAGTACTACCCATCTAGCTGCTGGTGATTTCTGAATCAGTGTTTTGATGTATCAGAACAGACCCAGGGTCTAAGTCTGAAAACCAGTATCACTTAACTGACCACGAACAACCTGGAGATGTAGGTTATAAACCTCGAAGAAAAGCCGGCGTGCCTGCGGAATCACAAAGCATCTGAACAGACTGGCAGGGACATGTATTCCGCCTTGGGCATTGACCTATACATGATCTTAAAAAAAGACAAGACAGTATGAGATTGTGGCAGAGAAGAACTGGAAGGATGATTAACTGACACCGAATCAAACTGAGTAGCTGGACTCTCAGGTAGTTACCACATGGAATAACTTAACTCTCCACAAGTAAGTCTTAGGTTATTGACCTACAACATATCCTTTAGAATCCTGAAATACAGCTTCCATTGTAGCTTGACATGCAAGCATTCCTGGAAGGCATGCTAACAGAGAGAAGTCCACTTTAGAGCCCAGTTATAGAGCCCAGTTGGCACAAACCTAGGCAATGATCAGCTGCATCTAAGTCTATCTGGGTACCACATATGCTGGTATCCAGGAGTGCCAGCAGCTGGTGGACATAAGCTAGTGGCTGGGGCAGGACATAGCCAACTATGCAGCCTGGTTAATGTCCAAACACTCATCCCCAAGTTCTCTGCGCTATTAGATATCTAGACTTTTTTTTTCTTATGGAGAGCTTTATCTGGTAGATGAAGGGAAGGATCCTGGCCTTGGCTCATTCCCTTTCCTGCCAATAAAGTTGGTGGTTCAAGGAGCAGGGGGATGGGAGTCAGGGGTGTGGGGGGATGCTGAGTCTTCTGATCCACCAACACATACACAGTGGCAATTTTGGAAATTTTGATTCTTTAGAAAAGAGGAATATTGTAAGAATATAGTATGGAGATATGGAGCTGCTTCAGACCGTCCACAGCAGCTGACCTTGATTTGCTTCATGCTCTGGCAGGAGTCTGATTTTGCCAGTGGCAAATAGTTTCTACAATTGTGTGACATTTGGTTTGAATTCTGGGGAATTTTCAAAGCGTATATGAGTGGTAGGGTCCTGAGAGGCAGGATGGGTTGTTGGTTGTTAGTTAGTTGCTTATGTTCGTAGTTTGTTAAGTGGTTGTGTCCGAAGAAGAAACAAGAAGAGAAAATTAGATATCCTGATGGCAAAGATCAAATTTGCCTCAAGGAACTGGATACCCTTAATGAGCAGGAAATAGTTTAAAGATTAATGCCAGTCCCTCTCTTCTGTAAATTTTTTTTCCTCTCTTATCTATCATTAGGGGCTTGAAAGGGTGGAACAAAGAAGAGCCCACAAAGTAGCCAAACACAGCTACATCCATAGGTCATTGATGAAGTCAAACATAGGTCCAGACAGGCTGTGATTTTCTGTGGGACGTTGTGTCCCCTTACCCTTATTTTGAGATAGTCTTATGATATATAGCCCAGGCTGGCCTCAGGCTACCCTAGCCTGGGGGATAGCTCAGTATGAGATTCTTGCTGTTATTTTCATTAAAAGACAGGTGCTCTAGTAGTGCAGTCTGTCAGCACTTATACTTCCATGATTTAAAGAAAGCATTAATTTCTTTTTAGTATTTTCTACTTTGCATTTAATAAAGATCCTTTTCTCTTTTATATTTTCTTATATATGCCCTATGATACTTTGCTTAGTCATATTTTCTGTGTTTGTCTTTAATTCAGTTTTATGATTTATGAAACCCAAATTTCCATAGAGGAAAAACTTAACTATTTAAAAATACTAAAAAAATAAATTAAGCCCTTTTAGTTTAGTTTTTTGTTTGTTTGTTTTACAATTTAGATACTGTTATCTGTTGAGCCGTTTGTGTAATAAGCTATCCTGAAAAAGCTGCTGATATGATGAGATCTCCCAGGTGTCTGGGGTGAAGAAGGTTGGGGCAAACTTCTATCCCTTTACTTCAGGCTAACACTTCAGTATTCAAATGTTGTTCATGTCCATGGGCACAGTTGGTCACCGACTGGAAAAGCAATAATGAACCTACAGTAATGTCCAGTGTCTTCTTGCCATCTGTTTTAGGCTGTGACCTCTCTTTCCCCAGCAATAAACTGGTCTCTGGAGATCACTGTAAGCTTACAGTGGATGACATATCTGGTGAGGTGACCCTGGAAGACACCAGGTGAGCCCTTTGTCTTCTCTTTCCTGTGTAAGTTAGGGAGCTAGGGAGCTGGCAGCGCAGTTACACTGTGGCAGTACAGCTGGCAGCGCCGGTACACTGTGGCAGTGCAGCTCATATGTCTCAAAAGTAACATTGAAAATAGATCGCTTGTTTTTTTCTTTTTTTTCTCCTGATTACGGTTTTCACCCTGTACTTCTCCCAGTTCCTCCTTACCTCCCTCCCATCTGGAGCCACATCCAATCTGTCTCGTTAGAAAACAGTTATAGACAAAACAGATAAAGGAAGAGAGCCCGAGAAAAAACACAGGACAAAGATACAGACTCAGTGACATAGTCATTCACACACTCAGGAGTCCCATAAAAGTACAGAATCAGAAACCATAATATATATGTGTCTTAGTCAGGGTTTCTATTCCTGCACAAACATCATGACCAAGAAGCACTTGGGGGAGGAAAGGGTTTATTTGGCTTACACTTCCATACAACTGTTCATCACCAAGGAAGCCAGGACTGGAACTCAAGCAGGTCAGAAATCAGGAGCTGATGCAGAAGCCATGGAGGGATGTTATTTACTGGCTTGCTTCTCCTGGNCTCCTGGCTTGCTCAGCCTGCTCTCTTATAGAACCCAAGACTGCCAGCCCAGAGATGGCACCACCCACTAGGGGCTCTTGATCACTAATTGAGAAAATGCCTCACAGCTAGATCTCATGGAGGCATTTCCCCAACTGAAGCTCCTTTCTCTGTGATAAACCCAGCTGTGTCAAGTTGACACAAACCTAGCCAGTACAATATGTTAAAGGCATGTGGGGTAAAAGTAAATAAATTAAAAATGAAAAATAAAAATTGAATTTTTAAAACAGGCCTGACACAACATTTTGAGGCAAGGAACCTTCAAAGATGCCAACAGAAACACTGAGTTCATTTTCTGTGGTGTCCACTGATGGGCATGCGGCCTACCCTGAAGAGTGGCTTGTTTCCCCAGTGAAGCCTCCTTGGAGAAAACTAATTTTTCATTTGCAAGTGGTTATCAGTTGGAGCTAGCTGTTAGGGATGGGGACATGTGTCCACTTCTTTCTTGTGCAGGTCCGTTCCTGCTCCTTCAGTTTCTGTGAGTTTGTGTGAAGGCCTTGTTCTCTTGGTGTCTTCCATCCCCTCTGGCTCTTACACACTTTTCAACTCCTCTTCTGCGGGGTTCTCTGACCCTCAAGAAGGATTTGATGGAGGCATCCCATCTAATTCATGAGAGCTTAGGATTTCCCTCCTGATTCTTTTTTCTCACTATAAGTGATACTGTTGTATATCTCCTAACTGTATTTACATCTGATTATCTTTTGAAGGGAAACATTGCTTCAGAATGTGCTTGTTTTAAATTTGGCGCAAGCAATAGGTAATCCTGGCAGTACACTGAGTTGTACCAACTGGATAAGTCTAGGGACTTGGGTTTGTTAGTTAGTTAGTTAGTTTGTTTTCAGACAATAGCACTGTTCTGAGGAACGTGGGGCCACCCAGAACTCATGATCCTCCTGCCACAAGCCTTCCTGAGTCCTCGGATTTCAGATGTGTGTCCTTGCAGGGACTAGGCGTCATAATGGCGAGGCCTAGAAGCTGGGAAGAGGCTTCTGTAAGAAGAACTAATGGTTGTTTCTGTTTTAGTGGATAGTAGATTGAAATTTTTTTAACTCTTTTTTTTTTTGGTTTTTTGAGATTTTTTTTAACTCTTAACACTGTAAAATGGTGCTAGTTCTAAACCCATCTTCCTGTGGCAACAAAACACAGACTTAATAGCTTATGAGAACGGTGACTTACTTTTGACAGTTGTAGAGGTTCAGAATCCAATGTGGGTCTTGGTGGGCTGATTCCTTCTGGATGCTCTTGGGATAATCTCTTTTCGGTCAGACGTGTTGCCTTCTGGGGCAGAGGTGGTCTAGAGGAGAAGCAGGTAGTCAAGGCAGAGGCAAAACAACCTGTGGGGTCAGTTCAGGTGATAAACAGAAATCATAGCAGGGCATTTGGGCTTCAGCCTAAGAGCTGGGGTTCATTTGTCTGAGAAAGAGTATGAAGATGACAATTGGAGGATACCTGGTTGCAGAAAGCCAGTCGAGATTGTGTCAAGATTGAAGTCTGCATGGTGTGTCAGTTACTGGGACATGGGCGTGCCTGCATATTTAAGTCCTGCCCTTGGCTGCTGTCATGCTGCAGTGGCAAAGCTGAGTAGTTGGAGTGAGACTTGGTGACCACAGAATTTGAACTAGTGCCGTGTGCTTTATGGAAATTTTTTGCTATTCCTTGACCTGAGAGAATTATTGTGCAAGCCTGAAATACAAATTCCTTCCAGTGCTGGACCTCAGGAATGAAGCTGCAGCTCCAAGCTTTGTCCAGCTGAAATTTATTTTCTGTTCAGTGTACTGAACTCTTTGGCCATCGTGTGCTTATCTGATTTTCCAACCGGTTGCCACCAAAAAGTTCTTTCCGAGAGAATCTTTCCTGTTCCCACACTCTGGACCTAGGCTATGAACTGTGGTTCCCTATCTAGCAGTGTGATTATAATTGGGTTACCACTGCTTTTGAGCACTGGAGCCACACCACCTTCAGTGGAAAACCCACAATTTGTTTTACGTTTGACCTGAATGCATGTTTTGGGAGAGATCAGTACTCAGTAAGGAATGACCTGACAGAGGAGAGTGAGAGAAGGGGAAGAGAATGAAGTGGGTTTTGGAGAGAAGGGGCAGATGTATCAACAGCTCAGGAAAGCAGAAATGAGAGCACTGTGCTGCCTCTGGATCCACCTTGAGGCCTGCAAGAAAGACTTGCATTGGAATTGCAGATGACCCACACGACCATTCAACACCATATGTAATTCCAGTTCCAAGAGTTCTAGTGCCCTCTTCTGGCCTATACACATGCATGCACACGCGCATGCAAAATAACCATACACTTAAAAAAATAGAGCAGGGGGCTGGTGAGATGGCTCAACGGGTAAGAGCACCCGACTGCTCTTCCGAAGGTGATAAGTTCAAATCCCAGCGTCCACATGGTGGCTCACAACCATCCGTAACTGGCACCCTCTTCTGGAGTGTCTGAAGACAGCTACAGTGTACTTACATATAATAAATAAAATAAATCCATATAATAAATAAAATAAATCTTTAAAAAAAAAAAAATAGAGCAGGAGCCGGGCGTGGTGGCGCATGCCTTTAATCCCAGCACTCGGGAGGCAGAGGCAGGCGGATTTCTGAGTTCGAGGCCAGCCTGGTCTACAGAGTGAGTTCCAGGACAGCCAGGGCTATTCAGAGAAACCCTGTCTCGAAAAACAAACAAACAAAAAAATAGAGCAGGAGTAAAAAGTAATTTTTACAGAAAAAGAAAAAGAGAAAACCACTCTATTAGAAAATTAGGTTGCTGATTTGTTATAAGTGGGTAGTAACAGGCAACCTTTTTGTCTAGATCATACTTGCATGTATAAATGGTGTACTGTCTAGGTTTGTGTCAACTTGACACAGCTGGAATTATCACAGAAAAAGGAGTTTCAGTTGGGGAAATGCCTCCATGAGATCTAGCTGTGAGGCATTTTCTCAATTAGTGATCAAGGGCCCCTTGTGGGTGGGACCATCTCTGGGCTGGCAGTCTTGGGTGTTATAAGAGAGCAGGCTGAGCAAGCCAGGGGAAGCAAGCCAGTAAAGAACATCCCTCCATGGCTTCTGCATCAGCTCCTGCTTAAGTTCCAGTCCTGACGTCCTTTGGTGATGAACAGCAGTATGGAAGTGTAAGCCGAATAAACCCTTTCCTCCCCAACTTGCTTCTTGGTCATGATGTTTGTGCAGGAATAGAAACCCTGACTAAGACAAATGGTTAGGTTTTTTCCCTCTATGTTCAAAATAGTAATGCTGAGCAAATTTCTTAATATGGTAGAAAAATGTTTATCCTATTTAGTTATTTTGAGTGGGGTAACTTACACTTTTGTTCTGTTTGTTTGTTTGTTTGTTTGTTTTTAACAGCACCAATGGAACAGTAATCAATAAGCTGCAAGTTGTTAAGAAGCAGACTTACCCTTTGCAGAGTGGGGATATCATCTATTTGGTGTACAGGAAGAATGAGCCAGAACACAGTAAGAGAGAACAATTAACTGGTGTAGATCCTTTCCCCAGGTGTTGCACCAAGAAGCCATCTAGCTGAGGCTGGAAACACCCTCAGAAAGAGCATGTGTAGAGGAGACGTCTCCATACAAACTGACAGTTGTGGGGTTCTTGGTGTAAGCACTTGGGTGGACTGCTGGCCCTTCAGCTGGGCCTTTCTAAAGGCAAGAAAGCCATCAGGAGCGGCACACCTCACAGTGGCAGCCAGGGGGAGGAAATGGGCTGGGCTGGGCTGGACACTTGGAGTGTGGGAGTAAAACCTAGATAGAGGCCCAGAAGCCATTGGCAATGCTGCTTTGGGACACTTTGCAAGAGACAGTAAAGGTTAGATTGGATCTAGCTCCATGAGGGTACCCTGAAATACTTGAAGACCACCATAAAATTATTCTTGGCAAGGAATACAAAGAGGACACTAGTATTCTTTAAGTACTCCTGCCACACAGAAGGATCGTGTATCTTTTCTTTCTAGTGGTTATTGCATAGTTATTAGTGAAGTGTGTCTTTTTCACACTTGATTCCCCTTTGAGACCATTTTCCCTTTGGTTGCTTCCGTATACTTATAACTGTGGTTCACTTCTTTTTTTTTTGAGACAGGGTTTCTCTGTGTAGCCCTGGCTGTCCTGGAACTCACTCTGTAGACCAGGCTGGCCTCGAACTCAGAAATCCGCCTGCCTCTGCCTCCTGAGTGCTGGGATTAAAGGCGTGTGCCACCACTGCCCGGCGTGGTTCACTTTTATTAGAATCACTTAAACTGGTAAAAGTTGTTACCAGATGGTAAATGAAGATAATCAAAAGACAGGTTGTGATGTGATCATAGGATGGGGAGAGTTGACTTTGCACTTCCCATTGGGGCCATGGCTCCCTGACTTGTTTAATTTCCTTTTAGATGTGGCATACCTCTATGAATCTTTAAGTGGCAAACAGAGCTTAACTCAAGACTCCCTTGGTAAGTGGAAGGATGGCAGAGGCCTGGATGCTGTACAGGGTTTTGTGTTCTAGGATGGCCCTTCAGCCCCTTGGTGTCTTTCTGAGTTGTGAGTGTACTCCCTTTGTTTTTGTGCCTATAGGAGCCAATAAAGAAAATATGTTCCACGTGACCAAAGATTCCTCAGGTCCAGGGCAGGGTGATGATCCCCAGGTTCCACTATTGTCACCCATGGCTCAGACATGCTTAGAGGAACCACAGCCATCAACATCGACATCAGACCTCCTCCCCACGGCCTCTACCTCTTCTACGGAGCCAGAGCTGACCTCTGCAGGGCAAAAGCATTCCTCTAGCTCTGGTGAGATGGGATCACAGTGACAGTCACAGTTTTTGTTCCTTGACATACAGTAAATCCATTCATCAGTGAGTGTTCTGTAGCCATGTATACTGACTTATCCCCAAGAGAAAGACTAAACATTAAGGACCATGGTAACATAATATTTTTATAATTTTATTTAAATACAATTCATACACTATAAATATTCACTCAGTTGAAGTGTCATTCATAAGGTTATATGGCTGTCACTGTTAATTACAGAATACTGTCAGCTGAAAGGAAACTCACATATCTGCATTTGCATGTTCTGAATATTTGTGTTGATAGTCATACAGTATGTGGTCTTACGACTGACTTCTTCATGTATCATAATGTTTTCAAGGTCTATCCAGAACTGTGTGTCACTTAGAACCAGTTTTACAGGCCTTGGCTTGTCCCCATGGCTTGTCCTTCCTTCTTACTTTGTCATTGCATTGTCTCTGTTCCATCGATCCATCCATATGCACAGCATGGAGCCTGACCAGCTTATTAACCTTCTGATAGTCAGATTTCCTGAAATGGGTAAATGCACTCATACTTTGTGTAAGTTTTTAAATGACAAATGTCTACATCTGTATGTCATACTAACACAGTTATAGTTAGTATTTAGTGTCTACCAGATGCCAAACGGTATAATAAGTGCCTGTGTATACTCAGTCCCCTATGGGGACCCTCCATAACAGTGCTATCATATAACCTTTATTCTCAAATGAAAAGCTGAACATAAAAGACTGAAGATCAGAGGATGAGTAGTTCCAGGACCGGGAGGTAGCCTGGGAAGCTTGTTCTGTTTTTAGTTTATGAGTTCCTGTGTGGTATATGAGTATTGTTTGTTACTAAAATAACTTTATTGCCTCTCCTTGCTCCCCTTTTTTGATTTAAATAGTATAAACCAGTTTTTTCTTTTTCAAGTACTAGTACTTATCATTTGAATATTATAAAGCATATATGTATTATACTATAATATTATGAATAAAATAGAGGATAATGAAAAATGTCCTGACTTTTTAGCCAGGTTCATTCCATTTGCATGCGATGCTTAAGCTTCCGTCTGTTTAGGTCAGAACTCCACCACTTAGTTCCCGACAGTACTCCTCACTCCTGTCAGAAGTGTCTGCTTCGTCCCTTTTGTGGGTATTTAGTATGTAATATGCATTTTGTGATTGCAAGAATATTGAGTTGTACATCTTTGACACAGTATTTAGGGATGATTCTGTTGTGGGCCTCCCTGCATGTCTTCACATGTGAGCGTGCTGCTTGCCTCTAGCTTCCTTAGCACAGTGATGGGCTCTAGTGCACTTAAAGCATGATTCATGGATGGATATATAAGACATGCATCATTCTTAAGCTGAGATTTCTGATCACAAACTGCACTTGATTTAAATAATTAACTCTTTCCTGACTTTATTCTAAAGCAGATAAATCAGCATCTCTCTTATTTGTCCCCCTCTCACAGGACCTGGGAACACAAGCATCTCCCCAAAAGGATGCAGTTCACTTGTTGCAAATGGTGAACTTTCCAGCCTTTCTCCAGTTTTCCAAGACAAAGAAGCATCCTTTTCTTTGCTGGAAAGTGAAGACCATGAGGAATTGGAGCCTGCCAAAAAAAAGATGAAAGGAGGTGAGACTCTATGGCTCTGTGCATGCTTCGGCCTCTGTGCTGTGCTGTGCTGGCTGTTGCCTGCAGTAGGTTCCCACTTTCTGCAGAAGTATGTGGATCTGCCTCAGGTTTAGTAACAATTTGCATTTTGTGTATGAAAGTCTAGAATTTTTTCTGTTTGCATAATTTAAATAGAAGTGTTCATTACTAGGTCATGCTATTGTTCTGAAAACTGCAGTTTTCAATTACAAATGGGTGTCAAAGTCCTCTATCTTTAATATGATAATAATTTCTCTTTTAAAAAAATGTTGTCTTAAGCAGGATAGTATATGTCAGTTCTTGGGAGACACAGGCAGGAGGGTCAGAGTTCGAGGTCAGCTGACTGAGTAGAATAGGGTGGGAATAGAGAGATAGAAGAGCTCTAAGGATGGTGTCCTGGGAGAAAACTAGATTATCTGAACATTTGTGGTAAATTAAATTAATTGGCTTGTGGCAGGCATGATATGGATCATGATGGTTTCATAGAAAAGAGTAAGCATAGCGCTGTGACATGGCTCAGCCAGTAAAGGCATTTGTTGTGCAAGACTGGCAACCTGAGTTCTCGGTGGCACCTGCATAGAGGTGAAAGCAGAGAACTAGCACTACAGAGGTGACCTCTGACCTCTGCACGTGTGCCGCATTGCACACACACACACACACACACACACACACACACACACACACACACACTAAAATAGTAATTTCCTTAAGAGAAAACAGTATCAAGCCAGGCATAGCCACGCATTTAGTTTCAGCCTTGGGAGATAGTCAGGTGGATCTCTTGAGTCTGAGGCCAGCCTTGTCTACAGAGTGAGTTCTAGGACAGCAAGGGCAACACAGAGAAACCCTGTCTTGGGGGAAAAAAGTATTGATAAGAGGTGAATTTTTTTTTGAAAGATTTATTTATTTATTATATGTGAGTACACTGTAGCTGTCTTCAGACACTCCAGAAGAGGGCATCCAATCTCTTTACGGATGTTTGTAAGTCACTGTATGGTTGCTGGGATTTGAACTCAGGATCTTCGGAAGAGCAGTCAGTGTTCTTACTGGCTGAGCCATCTCTCCAGCCTCCAAGAGGTGATTTTTAACTTAAATAAAAATGGAGAATTGTAGAAATTGCTTGCTGGTTAAGAGTCTTTACTCTTGCCGAGGACCTGAGTTTGTATCCCGGCACCCACCTGATGGCTTTGAAATTCCAGTTTTAGGGGACCTATTGACCAATTCTTGAGCTTTTCCTCCCGGCCACTTAGTTCCCAGAAATAATGAGTCTGAGACTAAATTATTATGAACAACTGCTTAGGCCAAAAGCTAGAACCTGTTCCCCAAGTAGCTCATTACTTAACTGTCCTGTTTATTTCATTCTATGAGTGCCACATGGCTGGTTCTCTCTCCTCAGGTTATGCCAAGCCTGAGCTTCTCCTCAGAGTTCCAGGTGAATCTCCAATGCTCCTGACTCCCACAATTCTCTCTCTCCCTGCTGGATGTCCCACCTTCTAGTCCTGTTCCTTGTCCATAGGCTTTTTTTTTTTTTTTTGTTTTTCAAGACAGGGTTTCTGTGTAGCCCTGGCTGTCCTGGAACTCACTTTGTAGACCAGGCTGGCCTCGAACTCAGAAATCCGCCTGCCTCTGCCTCCCGAGTGCTGGGATTAAAGGCGTGCGCCACCACGCCCGGCTATCCATAGGCTTTTTTATTGACTGGTGATACTTAAGAGATTCTCTCTGGGGCTGGAGAGATGGCTCAGCAGTTAAGAGCACACTGGCTATTCTTCCAGAGGACCTGAGTTCAATTCCCAGCAATCACATGGTGGCCACAACCATCTGTAATAGGATCCCATTCTCTCTTGTGGTATGTCTGAAGAGAACAACAGTGTACTCACATATATAAAATGAATAAATCTTAAAAAAAATATATTGTACAAAATTCTCAAAGGACTAATTAAAAAATATAAAAAATGTTAAAAAAGAAAAAAGTTCAGTTTCTAATAAAAAAAACATATGCTTTTAAAAAAAAGAAAAAAAGAAAGAGAAAGAAAAAAAAAAGAAAAAAAGAGATTCTCTCTCTAAAGTCAGGCTTTGGCAGGCACCAGGCATGTACATGGTACACATACATACATACAGGCATTCACAGATACATAAAAAATTTTTTAGCCGGGCAGTAGTGGTGCACACCTTTAATTCCAGCACTTGGGAGGCAGAGGCAGGCAGGTTTCTGAGTTTGAGGCCATCCTGGTCTACAGAGTGAGTTCCAGGACAGCCAGGGCTATACAGAGAAACCCTATCTCGAAAATCAAAAAAACAAAAACAAAAAAATCCCAAAAAACAAAAAAAAAGTTTTTAAAAATAGAAAATTATATAAGATAGAAAATTTAAATTTGCTAGGCTATTTGGCTTAGCAGTGAATGCTTAATATGTTTATAATGATGGCCATAAAATATAGTTTAAGCAAGCAATATTTGCTCAGTAATTTTAAGAGCATCTTTAAAATTGATAAATCAGTTGATGGTAACTCAGTGGTTGAGCCTAATGTACAAGGCCCTAGATTTTATTCTAATACGGTAAACAAAGTAAGTCAACTGAAGTATTATAATACAGTTACATAGCAAACAAACTGAATAATTTTCTCAGATGAGGAAGCTAGGTAAGGAAAGGCCAAGGTGGAGAATGACTGCGTTTATTTCCCTCTGTTTGACTTTTAAAGTTGTATGCTTTTCATGCCTTTTTTTCTTTCTTTCTTTTCAGACAGGCTTTTGGTATGTAGCCCTGGCTAACCTGGAACTTGTTATGTATGTAGTCCAGGCTTTTAGCGAAGTCACAGAGATCTGCCTGCTTCAGCCTCCCAAATGCTGTGATTAAGCATTTGGGAAGTAAGGTGTGCATCATCATGTTTGGCTTTTTCTTTCTTCCTTCTTTTTTTTTTAATGGGTAACTATATGGAGACAGAGAGGATACCAGCTCTCTGGAGATGGTGTTAGAGGTGGTTATGAGCTGAGCATTGAACTCAGGTTCTTTGAAAGAGCAACAAGTTATCCAGCCCTAAGCATCTCTTTAATTAAAAATAAAAAAAGGAGGACTAATGAGATGTTTCCGTGAGTGAAGGAGCTGCTGCTAAGCCTGAAGACCTGAGTTAATCACCAGGACCTGCAGGTAGAGGGGAAGGACTAGGTAAGTCCTGCAAGTTGTCCTCTCACCTCCACGGGCATCCCTGTGACCTCCCTGCAAATCAACAAACAAAATGTAACAAATCCAGTGTTTTGTTTGAGATCTAGCTGTCTGTCTCAGAATTCACTCTGTAGACTAGGCTGGCCTCAGAGATCCCCCTGTCTCTGACTCTCTAATGTGTCATCATGCCCAGCCTATACATCCAACTTTTAAAAAGAAATTAAAACTGAGCAAGCTATGATATTGCATACCTATAATCCCAGTGTTGGGGAAATGGAAGCAGGAGGATCAGTTCTTTAAGGTAACTCTCAGCTACATAATGAGTTTCAGATTAATCAGGGCAGAATGAGGAAATCCCCCGAAATTGTAATAATTATAATAATAGCAGTAGGAGTTTATGTATGTATATAAATGTATCAGAAGAAAGGTTTTTTTGTTTTTTTTGGTTTTTTGGGTTTTGTTTTTGTTTTTGTTTTTTCAAGACAGGGTTTCTGTGTAGCCTCGGCTGTCCTAGAACTCACTTTGTAGACCAGGCTGACCTCAGACTCAGAGATTCACCTGCTTCTGCCTTCTGAGTGCTAGGATTAAAGACCCGTGAAACTACTACCTGGCAAAAGGACATTTTTAAGCTTCTAGTGCACCGAGTTTTTTTTCCAGCACTTCCTTTTGTTCATAGGGTTATATTTATTTGTTTAAACAAAAGTGACATTTATAACAATACTAAACAGCTGATCTCTCCTTCTACTTGTTATCTTATGTCTTATGGGTCAACACCTCTTCTTTTAAACCAAAATTCAGGCACATAGGAACATGTGACTTATTTGGGACATGTTAAAATAGTTTTTATAGCCAGGCATGGTGGCACATGCCTTGAAATCAAGCACTCAGGAAGCTGAGGCAGGCAGATCTCTTGAGTTCTAGGGCAGTCGTCTATATAGTGAGTTCCTGGACAGCCAGGGCTATGTAGTGAGATCCTGTCTGAAGAACAAAAAAAGTCTTTTAAGTGGCTTCGTTTCCTCTGCTATTGGTAGACAATAGAAATGTCGGTGTCAGCCGGGCAGTGGTGGCGCACGCACTCGGGAGGCAGAGGCAGGCAGATTTCTGAGTTGGAGGCCAGCCTGGTCTACAGAGTGAGCTCCAGGACAGCCAGGGCTACACAGAGAAACCCTGTCTCGAAAAATTAAAAAAAAAAAAAGAAAGAAAGAAAAAGAAATGTCGGTGTCTTCAGGTTAAGCGGCTGTGACTACGGGACTTGTCTTTTGTCTTTAGATGGGGAACTTGACACAAACCTCCAGTTATTAGTGTCAGACCAGCGTGGAAACACCCAAACCTCAAGTGAAGATATCAAAGATGCCTCTGTGAAGCCAGACAAGATGGAGGAGACACTAACCTGTATCATCTGTCAAGATCTTCTGCACGACTGTGTGAGGTGTGCTGCTTCCTATCCTAGGGTGGCTTCTCTTGACAAGTGTGAAGAAGTGACCATAAATAAAACAGACTTTGATCTTCTTTGCCTTGGAATCTGCTCAGGTCTCTAGAGACCAGGGCCACAGAATCTCTGAGGTGTGATCTCTTGGTTTTGACTGACAGGCCATGAATAACCCCATAAACCCGGTCTTTGCCTTGTAGGTGAATCATGTGAAGTATACTGGGTTTTAAACACTTCCTGGCTAAAGACATAATACTTACAGTAGAATGAAGTTCCCAGGATTCCCTTTGGGATAAACTTATCTTGGTTTTTGTTTGGAAACTTGGGCAGTAGATCCTACCCAGCTTTCAGTACCCAAACACTTGGTGCTTGATCTCTGATTTGTTTTCCCTGAAAACAGGCATATACCTCTGATTTTTTTATTACTATTTTTTTATTTTGTGTCTTCTAACACTGAGCTTTAAGTATTTTTAGGTTAGATGATACAATTCTCCACAGTTGGCCCATGGTTGGGGATCCAGCTTGCATTCCTCTTTGGGTCAGCCTGCAGCGGATTTTGTTTGAATGTCACAGTGGCAGATCTTTGGACGATTTTGTCAAGAAATGTGTTCTTTATTCCTTCGTATTCTGCCAGTTTGCAGCCTTGTATGCACACATTTTGTGCGGCTTGCTACTCTGGTTGGATGGAGCGTTCATCTCTGTGCCCTACCTGCCGATGTCCAGTGGAGCGGATATGCAAAAACCACATCCTGAACAACCTAGTGGAAGCGTACCTTATCCAGCACCCAGGTCGGCTCTGCTAACTTTTCTCTTGTAGGGACCTGGGGCTGAAGCTCTGCCCTGAGCCATCGTCTCTCTAGTCCTGTCCTGTAGTAAAACGTATTAAAATCCCAGGACACGGCTTCTTCCCTGCCTTAGACCATTCATGTTCCTGGATGAAAGGCACACACGCCTTAGGTAGCATAACAGCGAGGCTGTTATGAATCTACGTTTTCCATCGATAATCCTGAGTTATCACTTATTATTTACTATGTTCCGTTTAGGCTGTTGTTAACTCTAATTGGCCAGCCCTCTGGGCCACGTTCTCTTGGCACGTAGCCCATGGCAGCTCTCTTATCTCCCTCCTGTATGTTGTTCTTCATCCATGGTGGCTTCTTGCCTTTCTTCCTCTCCAAGTCCATGAAACTTCAACTCTGCCTTTGTCTCTTCGGCCGTCGTTCAGCTATTGGCTGTTGGCATCTTTATTCACCAATCAGCATTAACTTGGGGGCAGGGTCCCAGGTACTAAGTGCAGACTCTTAAATCTTAGGGGCCAGCACATAGCATTACAATAGACAGTAAAAGGCGAAACCTCAACACTGTCCCTTGCCAGTGACTGCTGCTGTGCCCTTTATGTCTAGATAAAAGTCGCAGTGAAGAAGATGTGAGAAGTATGGATGCAAGGAATAAAATCACTCAAGATATGCTGCAACCCAAAGTCAGGAGGTCTTTCTCTGATGAAGAGGGGAGTTCAGAGGACCTCCTAGAGCTGTCTGATGTCGATAGTGACTCCTCAGACATCAGGTTAGACCTGTGCCTGGCTGAAAATGGGGATCTGGGGATGAGAAGTACGCTAGTACTGTGCTTCACTGTGCTATGGGGTGTGCAGCTATAGGACTTCAGTAAGTCAGATTCCTTAGAGCCTTTAGCTTATCTCCTCAGACCAGAAAATGGCCAGCACTGAATGGACTCAGAGCAGCAGTGGACACGTTAAGAACCACAGGCAGCCTGAAGGACTCTGGTTTTCGTTTTAGTTAATTAACTTTGAGTCAAGGTCTCTTTATGTACTCTTGGCTATCTTGGAACTCACTGTCTAGGCCAGGCTGGTCTTGATCTCACAGTGACCCACTTTCCACAGTCTCCTGAGTGCTGGGATTAAAGGTCTGTACCACCAATTCTAGCTTAGCTGTCTCTCTCTGTATGTAGCTCTGGCTGCCCTGGACTTACTATGTACACCAAGCTGTCCTTGAACTTACAGAGATGTGCCTATTTCTGCCTACTGAGCAGCAAAATTAAAGGCATGCACCACCATTCCAAGACTCTTCAGTGGGTTTTGAACTTCCCCCCAAATACCCATCATTTTCTTAGGCCCCTCATCATTCACTGGCTATAGCAGAAAATTCATATGTATTGTTTTACCCACATAAGCACATGTAATTCCAATAGTTAGACACTGTGAGTCCTTGGCTGTAAATGAGTGTTATAATTTCTTAAGAGTAGTATCACAGGAAAGGCATAATACCCAGGCTGAGAGGAGATGGCCCTTTGAGACCTAATTTTACTTGGTGACATGTTGGTTTCAGGTCTCCATTTTGGGCCAAGGCCATGCATGATATTTTTTAAAAAATAAATAGTAAATTACCTCCTCTGGCTTACAGAGTGAGTTCAAAGCTAGCCTGAGAAGCTTAGACTCTTGTCTGAAAACAAAACTATTTTAAAAAGCTGGGCAGTGGTGGCACACTCCTTTAATCCCAGCACTCAGGAGGCAGAGGCAGGCAGATTTCTGAGTTCAAGGCCAGCCTGGTTTACAGAGTGAGTTCCAGGACAGCCAGGCCTATACAGAGAAACCCTGTCTCGAAAAACAAACAAACAAACAAACAAACCTACTCCTTTTTTTTTTTTTTTTTTGAGAAGAAGGAAAGATTTTATTTATTATATGTAAGTACACTGTAGCTGTCTTCAGACACTCCAGAAGAGGGCGCCAGATCTCTTTACGGATGGTTGTGAGCCACCATGTGGATGCTGGGATTTGAACTTATCACCTTCGGAAGAGCAGTCGGGTGCTCTTACCCGCTGAGCCATCTCACCAGCCCTTTTTTTTGGTTTTTCGAGACAGGGTTTCTCTGTGTAGCCCTGGCTGTCCTGGAACTCACTTTGTAGACCAGGCTGGCCTCGAACTCAGAAATTCGCCTGCCTCTGCCTCCCGAGTGCTGGGATCAAAGCCGTGCGCCACCACGCCCGGCCAAAGAAACCTATTTTAAAAGGTCTAGAACTGAGTTAAGTGATGGAGTGATTGCCTAGCATGTGAGAATGTTCAGGTCAATCGGGCAGACTAAATTGGGTGTGGCCGCTGACCCCTTTGATCCTAGCTCACTAAGATCAGTCTTGGCAGTGCTGGGATTGCAACTGTGCTCTGATTCTAGCAAGGCAAGAACATACATGTATTGAGAGAACTAGCAGGACTTGCAGTGTAGTTTTCTCTCATGAACCTGGATTTCCTTGGCCTTGGAGCCTATGAGTTCATGTTTACTGAGTCGGAACTAAGTGGTCCAAGGTAGAGTGTCCTAGAGCATGGGGTGTGAGGGATTGAGCAGGAAAGTAGCTGAGCACAGAACAGCTATCTTGTTGTAGATGCGATCCTCACTTTCAGACTCCTGTTCCAGGTAGTTATGGGTAGCGTCATCCCTGTAGTAGGAGCTGGGCAGAAAAGTGGGGTTCATTGCCTTCTTCACAATTGCTGAAGTGGTGCTGCAGGTGAGCAGAGGTAAAGCAGAGGCCTTGAAGGGTAGAAGCCCAACACCTGGAGCTAGGGGTTGGTGATAATGTAACGATGATATCTGCATGCCTGCCTGGCGCCTGTTCCTTTGAAACTATAGCTCTGCTTCTTCTCCTTGCAGTCAGCCATACATTGTCTGCAGACAGTGTCCTGAATACAGAAGGCAAGCGGTGCAGTCTCTTCCTTGCCCAGTCCCTGAGAGTGAGCTGGGAGCTACACTGGCCCTTGGTGGGGAGGCACCTTCAACATCTGCCAACTTGCCAACAGGTAAGACAGTGGTATCTAACCATGAGCTCTTCCATCCATTATGTCACATCATTGTGATTTTTGTTCTATTTTCCTATGGTGTGGTTTCTCTATGATGTCTTTCTTGTCCTCTGTTCCTTTGCTTCAGCTATCCTTTTGCCTCTCATAGCCTCTTGCTTGGCATAGCCATTATTGGAAAGAAATTAGGGGAGCCATGTAGAACTAGGAGGATCTCTGTGAGTTTGAGGCTTCCCTGGTCTTTATATTGAGTTCTGTCTCAGAAAGAGAGAGACAGAGAGAGGAGAGAGAGAGAGAATTAGGTGAACATTGTTTATTTGAGGGTCTCCCCTTTTGGACATACCTAATAATTGACAGTTCTGGTGTTAACTTTGGTCTTTCTCCAGCCTACTGCTTCAGGGAGTTTGCTTAGTGGGGTTTTCCAAAGCCAAAATGATCGTTCTGTATCTGTTACCCAAATTAAGAGACTGGCTTCCTTCCTTCCTTCTTTCTTTCCTTCCCTCCCTCCTTCCGTCCCTTTTTCTTTTCCTTTCTTTCTTTCTTTCTTTCTTTCTTTCTTTCTTTCTTTCTATTATTATTGTCTTTATTTACATTTCAAATGTTATCCCCTTTCTTGGTTTCCCCTCTGAAAACCCCCTATCCCCTACCCCCTCCTCCTGCTCACCAACCCACTCCCTCTCACTTCCTAGCCCTGGCATTCTCCTACACTGGGGCATCCAGCCTTCACAGGACCAAGGGCCTCTCCTCCCATTGTTGACCAAAAAGGTCATCCTCTGCTACATATGCAGCTGGAGCCATAGGTTCCTCCATGTGTGATCTTTGGTTGGTGGTTTAGTCCCTGGGAGCTCTGGGGGTACTGGTTGGTTCATATTGTTGTTCCTCCTATGGGGCTGCAAACTCCTTCAGCTCCTTGGGTCCTTTCTCTAGCTTCTCTATTGGGATGGAGCAATCACCCATCTGTTGAATGCATCCATCTGATGGAGTATCAGTCCACTGGTTGGCTGAGAGCATCCACCTCTGAATTTGTCAGGCAGACACTGGTAGAGCCTCTCAGGAGACAGCTCTATCAGGCTCCTACCAGTGAGCACTTCTTGGCAGCCACAATAGTGTCTAGGTTTGGTGACTGTATATGGGATAGATGCCCAGGTGGGGCAGTCTCTGGATGGCCTTTCCTTCAGTCTCTGCTCCACACTTTGTCTCTGTATCTCCTCCCATGGTTATTTTGTTCCCCTTCATTTTGTTTTGTTTTGTTTTGTTTTTTTGAGACAGGGTTTCTCTGTCTTCCCCTGGCTGTCCTGGAACTCACTGTGTAGACTAGGCTGGCCTCAAACTCAGAAATCTGCCTGCCTCTGCCTCCCAAGTGCTGGGATTAAAGGCATGCGCCACCACTGCCTGGCTTGTTCCCCCTTCTAAGAAGGACTGAAGTATCCACACTTTGGTCTTCCTTCTTCTTGAGCTTCATGTGGTCTGTGAATTATATCTTGAGTATTCTGAGCATCTGGGCTAATATCCACTTATCAGTGAGTGCATACCATGTGTATTCTTTTGTGATTGCGTTACCTCACTCAGGATGATATTTAGTTCCATCCATTTGCCTAATAATTTCATAAATTCATTGTTTTTAATAGCTGAGTAGTACTCTATTGTGTAAATGTACCACATTTTCTGTATCCATTCCTCTGTTGAGGGACATCTGGGTTCTTTCCAGCTTCTAGCTGTTATAAGTATGGCTGTTATGAACATAGTAGAGCATGTGTCTTTATTACATGTTGGAGCATCTTCTGAGTATATGCCCAGGAGTGGTATTGCTGGCTCCTCAGGTAGTACTATGTCCAATTTTCTGAGGTACCACCAAACTGATTTCCAGAGTGTTGTACCAGTTTGCAGTACCACCAACAGTGGAGGAGTGTTCTTTCTCTACATCCTCACCAGCATCTGCTGTTACCTGAGTTTTTGATCTTAGCCATTCTGACTGGTGTGAGATGGACTCTCAGGGTTATTTTGATTTGCATTTCCCTGATGACTAAGGATGTTGAACATTTCTTTAGGTGCTTCTCAGCCATTCGGTATTCCTCAGTTGAGAGACTTTGTTTAGCTTTGTACCCCATTTTTTTTCCCCAATTTTTATTAGATATTTTCTTTTTTTTTTTTTTTTAGACTTTTTTTTTTATTATATTTAAGTACACTGTAGCTGTCTTCAGACAGTCCAGAAGAGGGCGCCAGATCTTGTTACGGATGGTTGTGAGCCACCATGTGGATGCTGGGATTTGAACTTATCACCTTCGGAAGAGCAGTCGGGTGCTCTTACCCGCTGAGCCATCTCACCAGCCCAAGATATTTTCTTCATTTACATTTCAAGTGTTATCCAGAAAGTTCCCTATACCCTTCCCCATCCCCGCCCTGCTCCCCTACCCACCCACTCCCACATCTTGGCCCTGGCGTTCCCCTGTACTGGGGCATATAAAGTCTGCATGACCAAGGGGCCTCTCTTCCCAATGATGGCCAACTAGGCCATCTTCTATATATGCAGCTAGAGACATGAGCTCAGGGGGTACTATTTAGTTCATGTTATTCTTCCACCTATAGGGTTGAAGACCCCTTCAGCTCCTTGGGTACTTTCTCTGGCTCCTTCCTTGGGAGTCCTGTGTTCCATCTAATAGCTGACTGTGAGCATCCACTTCCATGTTTGCCAGGCACTGGTATAGTCTCCCACGAGACAGCTATATCAGGGCCTTTTCAGCACTATCTTGCTGGCATATGCCATAGTGTCTATGTTTGGTGGCTGATTATGGGATGAATTCCTGGCAGCCACAGTCACTGGTTGGTCCATCCATTTGATTCAGCTTCACACATGATCTCTGTAACTCCTTCAATGTGTGCTTTGTTCTTAATTCTAGGAAGGGGCGACGTGTCCACATTTTCATCTTCCTTCTTCTTGAGTTTCATGTGTTTAGTAAATTGTATCTTAGGTAGTCTAGGTTTCTGGGCTAATATCCACTATCAGTGGGTACATGTTATGTGAGTTCTTTTGTGATTGGGTTACCTCACTCAGGATGATGCCCTCCAGATCCATCCATTTGCCTAGGAATTTCATATATTCATTGTTTTTAATAGCTGAGTAGTACTCCATTGTGTAAATGTACCAAATTTTTTGTATCCATTCCTCTGTTGAGGGACATCTGGGTTCTTTCCAGCTTCTGTCTATTATGAATAAGGCTGCTATGAACATAGTGGAACATGTGTCCTTATTACCAGATGGAACATCTTCTAGATATATGCCCAGTAGAGGTATTGCAGGATCTTCCGGTAGTACTATGTCCAATTTTCTGAGGAACCGCCAGACTGATTTCCAGAGTGGTTGAACAAGCTTGCAGTCCCACCAACAATGGAGGAGTGTTCCCCTTTCTCTACAACCACGCCTACATCTGTTGTCACCTGAATTTTTGATCTTAGCCATTCTTACTGGTGTGAGGTGGAATCTCAGGGTTATTTTGATTTGCATTTACCTGATGATTAAGGATGTTGAACATTTTTTCATGTGCTTCTCAGCCATTCGGTATTCCTCAGTTGAGAATTCTTTGTTTAACTCTGTGCCCCACTTTTTAATGGGGATATTTGATTTTCTGGTGTCCACCTTCTTGAGTTCTTTATATATATTGGATATCAGCCTCCTATCTGATTTAGGATTGGTAAAGATCCTTTCCCAATCTGTTGGTGGCCCTTTTGTCTTGTTGACAGTATTTTTTGCCTTACAGAAGCTTTGCAACTTTATGAGGTCCCATTTGTCAATTCTTGATCTTACAGCACAAGCCTTTGCTGTTCTATTCAGGAATTTTTCCCCAGTGCTCATATCTTCGAGGCTTTTCCCCACTTTATCCTCTATAAGTTTCAGTGTCTCTGGTTTTATGTGGAGATCCTTAAGCCACTTAGACTTGACCTTAGTACAAGGAGATATGAATGGATCAATTCCCAGCCTTCTACATGATAGCTGCCAGTTGTGCCAGCACCATTTGTTGAAAATGCTGTCTTTTTTCCACTGGATAGTTTTAGTTCCCTTGTCAAAGATCAGGTGACCATAGGTGTGTGGATTCATTTCTGGGTCTTCGATCCTATTCCATTGATCTACCTGTCTCTTGCTGTACCAGTACCATGCAGTTTTTATTACGATTGCTCTGTAGTACAGCTTGAGGTCAGGCATGGTGATTCCACCAGAGGTTCTTTTATTGTTGAGAAAATTTTTTACTAGTCTAGGTTTTTTGTTATTCCAGCTGAACTTGCTAATTGTCTTTTCTAGATCCTTGAAGAACTGAGTTGGAATTTTGATGGGGATTGCATTGAATCTGTAGATAGCTTTAGGCACGATAGCCATTTTTACTATATTGATTCTGCCAATCCATGAGCATGGGAGATCCTTCCATCTTCTGAGATCTTCCTCAATTTCTTTCTTCAGAGACTTGAAATTTGTACCCCATTTTTAATAGGGTTATTTGGTTCTCTGGAGTCTTAACTTCTTGAGTTCTTTGCATATATTGGATATTAGCCTTCTATCAGATGTAGGGTTGGTAAAGTTCTTTTCCCAATCTGTTGGTTGCCTTTTTGTCCTATTGACAGTGTCCTTTGCCTTACAGAAGCTTTGCAATTTTATGAGGTCCCATTTTTCAAATCTTGATCTTAGAGCATAAGCTATTGGTGTTCTATTCAGGAAATTTTCCCTTGTGCCCATGTGCTCCAGGCTCTTCTTTGTTCTCTGTTAGTTTCAGGTACTTGGTTTTATGTGGAGGTCCTTGATCTACTTGGACTTGAGCTTTGTACAAGGAATGGATCGATTTGCATTCTTCTATATGCTAACCGCCAGTTGAACCAGCACCATTTGTTGAAAATGCTGTCTTTTCTCTACTGGATGGTTTTAGCTTCTTTGTCAAAGATCAAGTGACCAGAGGTGTGTGGGTTCATTTCTGGGTCTTCAGTTCTATTCCATTATTCTACCTGCCTGTCACTGAACCAATACCATGCAGTTTTTATTATAATTGCTCTGTAGTACAGCTTGAAGTCAGGGATTGTGATTCCGCCAGAAGTTCTTTTATTGCTGAGAATAGTTTTTGCTATCCTAGGTTTTTTGTTATTCCAGATGAATTTTCAAATTGCTCTAACTCTGTGAAGAATTGAGTTGGAATTTTGATGGGGATTGCATTGAATGCCTGGCTTCTTTCTACAGTATGCTGAATTCCCATTGACTGTCTTGCATGCCCATAGAGTATTTCAAGTAGGTAGGCATCTAGATGCACTGGGAAAAGCAAAAGACAAACTGAGATATAGCTTACCAATAGAGGGCATGCTAGGCCGGGCGTGGTGACACACGCCTTTAATCCCAGCACTCGGGAGGCATAGGCAGGCGGATTTCTGAGTTCGAGGCCAGCCTGGTCTACAGAGTGAGTTCCAGGACAGCTATGGCTATACAGAGAAACCCTGTCTCAAAAAAACAAACAAACAAACAAACAAAAAATAGAGGGCATCCTGAGCATTATTTGTAAGGCATTGGGTTCTACTCCAACCTAAAAGGAAAACAGAAAAGGTGAGGGGACTGACTACTTGCATGTAGCATGCTGTTCTTAGCTCTAAGGGTTGAACTGGCTATAGGTAGCATTCCAGTGCTCCCTACCTGAGGCTGGCTGCAAGTTGCATTCCAGTGCATCCTGCCTGAGACTGGCTGCAGGTAGCATTCCAGTGCTCCCTATCTGGGGCTGGCCACTCTAGTTCTAGCTCTTCCTGTTCTTAGTACAGTCAGCACTGTAATCATTATCAAACTGAAGATAGCCTTAGAGCCCTGCCCTTTAGCTGCTATTTAGCCTGAGTGTGTTAGAAGGCCACCAACCTAGGATTGTCATTAGGAGGCACATGCTTGGCTAGCCTACTCTCTTCCATTTCTCTGGGTCACTTGTAGAACCCATAGTTGGAAAAGCAAAGCAGCACTCAGCAACTGGAGGTAGACACTTGACCACAGCCCAGGACAGCCTTTTTGCTCTTCTGAAACAGGGACTTAATTTATAACTCAGGCTAGCCTTGAACTTGATCTTCTGCCTCAGCCTCCCAATAGCTAGCTAGCATTATAGGTATATCCACCCATGCCTGACTTGAACTACCTTAGTCCATTTACTTTTTTTCTTCAATTTTATTTGTAAATATGTGAATGCATGCATGCATGCATGCATTATGTATTTTTGGTGCTGGGGATTCTCAAATGCTAGACAAATACTCACGGAGCTATAGCCACCTGAATTCTTGTGTTTCAAATAGCAGAATATCATTTGGCCACTTAGGAAGTAGTTTGAATTCCTCCTGGGTTCTGGCGCTCCTCCTATGTACTTCATTGTTGCCTCTCTCATTGTAAATCTTGTCTGCTGTCTTCACCTGATACCTAGACATACTCTGACCTAAACATGTCTGTACTTCAGCAGCCTCGGATTACATGTGTCCTCTTCAAGGAAGCCATGCCATATGCACCTGCTGCTTCCAGCCTATGCCTGACCGGAGAGCTGAACGTGAGCAGGATCCCCGTGTCGCCCCTCAACAGTGTGAGTAATGTGTTATTTATAAATCCAATAGGTGAAATATCTTGTTTTAACTTCTATTTCTTACCATTAAAAGAGGTCTTTGGATAGAGATGTAGCTGAGTGGTACAAGAGTTGTTTGGATGTACAAGCTCCTGGGTTTCATTTCTAGTGTTACAAAACATTAGCAACACACATGGAGCTCTTCTTTACTTAAAATGGCTATTTGAATTTACTTCTGCTTGAAATGCTTGTTTGTATCTATTGCCTTTTAAAAATATTTCTCAACTTGAGAGTTCCTTGAATATTACTGCTGTTAAATGAAGAAAGGCATAAACTCATGTGGCCATATCAACAAGTCCCTACAGTACCTGAGCCACTCTACTGGATATCAAGGGCACAGTGTCTGGTACAGTCCAAGCTCTCCACTTCGGTGATGTAGACGTAGTGTGTTCTGTGTGCTCAGAGACCGCTTCTGGGGAGATTGTTCTCCTACCTTGCACTTAGTGCAGCACAGAAGAAGCAGTAGTTCAGCAGGGGTGTGCATCCTGGGGTAGGCAGCTAACAAGTCCCAGGCATACCAGGGTGACTTCTAGACTTGTTGAAAAGAATCCATGGAAGAGTCCTGGAAATACCTTACCTTGTATCTGAGAAAGACAGATCAGCACGTGGCAGCTGCTCGAGGTTATGTTCTTAGAATTTTGCTAAGAGGGCAGTCTTTACTTTTGGTAAATTCTGTAGAGATTGCTTTTATAGATACAAGCATTTACAAAATGATTACTCCCTTTAAAAGATTTATTTACTCAGTCCTGTAAGAATTTCAGCTAGGGTTTATTTAGTACCATAATCGATGAAACTGCATTGTAGAGAATATTAAACATTAAAAACCTTTTCTACAAAGGCAAGCACAGTAACAATGTAGAAACAACAGTATTTATGGGTCGGTAGAAAAGTTCTCTGCAGCCGGGCGTGGTGCCACACGCCTTTAATCCCAGCACTTGGGAGGCAGAGGCAGGCAGATTCCTGAGTTCGAGGCTAGCCTGGTCTACAAAGTGAGTTCCAGGACAGCCAGGGCTACACAGAGAAACCCTGTCTCGAAACAAAACAAAAAAAAACAAAAAAAAAACAAAAAAAAAAAAAAGAAAGAAAGAAAAGTTCTCTGCAGACACGAATGTACAGTTACTTCAAGTGTATCACATATTCAGATCGGGGAGACAATGAACTAGGGCTGTTTGGGTGCTGGGGTCAGAGAGCAAGCTGTTTTTAAGATCACAATTTTTAAGATAGCTCTGAATTATCATAATAATTTTATTTCAAATGTTACTTGGCATGTTGTCCCTGCTCCCTAGTTCCATGAAAACACCTCAGAAATACTGTTTTCAAAGAGAGTTGCACTCTTGAGTCTGGTGCTAAATGTCCTCAGGTATGAGAACAGCCAGAGTTCTGGGTCTCAGTTGACCAACTGTCCTCTACCCACAGGTGCAGTGTGCCTGCAGCCCTTCTGCCATCTGTACTGGGGCTGCACGAGGACCGGCTGCTTTGGCTGCTTGGCCCCATTCTGTGGTAATGTCGACTCTTCAGCCCTTAGTTGCCTTGACATGTGTGTTCTCTTAGTAAATTTGGGGCAGGTGGTGTTGGATTGTGTTCAGAGAAAAGAGGCTTCTATGAGCCATCAAGTGATTACCTACCCTTTTCTGCTACATTGCAGAGGTTTCTCACTTTGAAATTCTCAAACCTACATTGCTTTAAAAGCAAGCAGTAACAAAATAAGAAAAATCCTGGTTTTCTTATTCTGGAGAAATACTTATTCACATAAAATACTACTGCTATAATCCCAGCCCTCCAGAGGCTTAGGCAGGAGGATAACAAATTCAAAGAGAACAGGTGTGTGGTATTGCATAATTTAATCCCTACACTCAGAGAGGCAGAGACAGGTGGATCTCTGGAAGTTCTAGGCCACCCTAATCTAGTAAGAGTTCCAGGCCAGTCAGGTCTATATAGTGAAATCCTGCCTCAAAGAAAAAAAGTTCAAGTTTAGTCTACAGTCGAAGCACACCCTGTTTCATTCAGTAGTGCGATGGGGATCAGTTTTACCTGTTCTCTATTTAAGATTGCATTTTAGTTTGAGTATGATGGTGCTGTGTGTGTGTGTGTGTGTGTGTGTGTGTGTAGCATAGATGTATATTTGAGTTTTTCTGTGTGTGTGAACATGTGTGCAGATAGAGGACAAAAGTCAACATTAAGTGTTCTCTATTGATTCCTGCCTTATTTTTTAAGACTTACTCATTTATTTTGTATGTGCACACACATGCCATGACACATACATAGTCAAAGGAGTTTGTGGGAGTCAGTTCTCTCTTATCACCACATGCATCTCAGAGATTGAACTCAGGTTGTCAGATTTAGAGGCAAATGCTTTTACATCTCCATGGCTCTCCACCTAAAAAAAAAAATTTTTTTTTAAGATTTATTTATTGGGCTGGAGAGATGGCTCAGCAGGTAAGAGCATCGGCTGATCTTCCAAAGGTACTGAGTTCAAATCCCAGCAACCACATGGTGGCTCACAACCATCTGTAATGATATCTGACTCCCCCTTCTGGAGTGTCTGAAGACAGCTACAGTGTACTTAGATATAATAATAAATATATCTTGCAAATAGCTTCTTGATTAGAAATGAGACTTTGTGTCTTCTTATTGCTGGGATATTGTGTGGCTTGAACTTGTTCAGGTCTTATGCATGCTGTCACAGTCTTTATGAGTTCACATATGCATCAGCCCTGTTGTGTCTGAAAAGTCTTCCATTTTAGAGGGTTCCACCACATTTGTGCTCTTACAATCTTTGTGCCTCCTTGATCCTCCTAGCCTTGAGGGAGAGTGTGACAATGACATCCCATTTAGAGCTGAGTACTCAAAAGTCCAGTTGTAGGTCTCTATGTTAATTTACCAGCTACTGTAGGAAGAAGCTTCTCTGAAGAGGGTTGAGCAGTGCACTGATCTATGGGAACAATAATGTGTCACTAGGAATCATTTTATTGCTATGCTTCTGTAGTAGAATATTTTCTTGTAGTGCACATGACCAGTCCAGGTTCTTGACCTCCTTAACAGTTTCGGGTATGTGTTCTATCTCATGGAGAGAGCCTTAAAGCTAATTTTTAAAAGTGTTTGGTTACTTTCATTACATTTGTACCACTACTGCCCCAGTGGGTATACCTTGCACACAGGGTTCTCAGCTGGGTGAGTCTGGTGACTACTTTATGCCTCTGGAAGCATTTAAGCACTTGGGATGCTGCTTAGTGTGGGTGAAGTGTCTGGCTGAATACCAGCTTGATTTTTCCATGTTTGGTGACATAAGTATGTGATGATTTCAGCCATAGTGTCTTACCTCAGATTGTGGAAGGTAACCAGTAATATCGGCAATAACCTGTACTGTCTGGGTGTGGTCTATGGGACTCCTTCAGCTAATGGCTAAAAAAGATGTAACCCATTCCTGGTACTGTAGCTTTTGGTAGTATATGATGTCTAGTTGGGACATTGACTCTGTTTATTATATTTCATCATTCTTATTTTGAGACAGAGTCTTTCTGTTGAACCCTAATGCTCACCACTTGGCTAGGACTAGTTGAGTCAGCAGTCTCCAGGGATCCACTTGTCTCTTCTTTCCTCCACCAGTGCTAGTGTTACAGACATGCCCTGCTACACTTGGCTTGGCTCTTCTTTTCTTTTCTATATTGATGCAGGGGTTGAAACTCGAGTCTGCTTGCTTGCGTGGCAGGCATTTTACAGAATGAGCCATTTCCTCAGATTGTTTGCTTTTTATAATCTATGATGGAAAGAGATTTGGTTATCCTGTCAGGCAAACAGTAGTTTGATAAGATGCTATGTCATCCTTATAAAACAGATAATATTCTTCCTTCCTCTGGCAGAGCTCAATCTGGGGGACAAGTGCTTGGATGGAGTGCTGAACAATAACAATTATGAATCGGACATCCTGAAGGTATCACCTCCTTACTTGTCCTGGGGATCCGAGGAAACTGTGACGCTTTCCTATAACTTGTGTGGTTTCTGTTAGGACACACATTTTCTCTAGCATTTGCCTGCAAATGTATACTGTCAAAAACACACACTGTATTTTCTGACCAATACAGTCAGTTCCATGATTCTAATATATCAAGTTTCCATATGTTCCAAAATGAGGAGAATCCTGTTTGTTCATCATCCTATCAGACTGTAGAAACTGGTTGCTACATCTTACAGAGATGGTTTCTAAATTCTGGCTTGCTCTGGCTCCTTTTTCTGAACATTTTTTCCCCTGCTTGAGGAAGCTAGCTCAGGTCTTAGAATGTAATATGTTCAGTTCTGCACGCGTGTTGAGAACTTTGCTCCCCTTTGAGACCACTCATTTACTTGAACACATCACCAGACGTACTTAGCTACGCACCGCTACACCTTACTTTTATGTACATTAAAAGACCTTTTAGTAACAGCCTTGAACTGTGTCAGGGAAAAACGAAGGCCTAGTATTCAGCTATACTTGTCACCCTTGGTGGGGAGGTTGGAGGGCAAATGTAGAAGGGAGAAACTTAATAATACTTAGAGATAAAAAGGAGAAATTCTCTTTGTGTGCTACTGAAACCTCTAGTTTCTATTCAGGGAGATTTAGCTTCTACCAGAAGTCTTGTGTAGCTTATATAGGCCAGGCAGGATCTAAGCAGACACTGGAGATTGTCCCTTCTCAAGGGCATGTCTGCAGTCTGCCTTTTCAGAAAATAAAAGAAGGGGGATCTGGTCTACAAAAAGCAGATGTTGGCAATGCAATGATTTGATTTGAAGTATGTTAGAAGCAACACTGTGACTAACAGTCTGTTTTCTTATTTCTCTATCCCTTTTAATAGTATTTAATGTTAAAGCTTGCTATTTTCCTTCTCCCCTTCAGTGTCTTATCTGTCCTTGTGCTGTGAAGGCCTTTGTGGAATTTTTTGAGAGAATCGTGACTCTTCTTCAGGTCCAGAAGCAAAAGAGCCTCTTGGCAAAGAGCTTGTGAAACATATGAGGGAACTGACTGTAGTTTACCCACTGGCTTTGTGCAAATGCCACTCAAGGACAGCTGTGTTCTGGCTTTGTCTACTTTCGGAGCCTTGTATGAAGTATCCCCTTACTAGTTGAGTGGTTCGTCTAAACTGGAATTTCTTTTCACCCTTTTTCTCATCACAGAATTACCTGGCAACCAGGGGTCTGACATGGAAAAATATGTTGACAGAGAGTCTCCTGGCTCTACAGCGGGGTGTATTTATACTGTCTGGTAAGCAATGTTTAGCTAGCCCTGCCCTCCAGAATGGGCATGAATTTTTAAGGGTGTCTTAGTTTCCTATGAAGTGGTAAGATCGTGGCAGACCACACTTGGCAGTATTACCTATCTGTTTTACTATAGATTTATGACTTTGACCCTTCCTAAGAAGATAGAGGAAGGTCTAGATTTGTTTTGACAGAGTCCTACAGTGTAGCCTAGGCTGTCCCTGAAGTCCTGATCCTCTTATCTTCCTTTTTAGTGCTAGGATGACACGTATGAGCTGCCATACCTGTTGAATCACTTAAAAATTTTTATTTATTTTATATATATGAGTACACTGTCACTGTCCTCAGACACACCAGAAGGCATCAGATCCCATTACAGATGGTTGTGAGCCACCATGTGGTTGCTGGGAATTGAACTCAGGAGCGCTGGAAGAGCAGTCAGTGCTCTTAACTGCTGAGCCATCTCTCCAGCCCATGCCTAATCACTTTTGATGTTTAAAAATTTGTTTTTTTAAAAACTTGGTGCGGCTGGGCGTGGTGGCGCACGCCTTTAATCCCAGCACTTGGGAGGCAGAGGCAGGCGGATTTCTGAGTTCGAGGCCAGCCTGGTCTACAAAGTGAGTTCCAGGACAGCCAGGGCTATACAGAGAAAACCTGTCACGAAAAACCAAAAAAAAAAAAAAAAAAAAAAAACTTGGTGCACCTGAAACCTGTATATCATGTTCTAGCACCTTCTCTCCCTATTAGCGAAGGATGGGAGTGTGGCTAAGGGAGCCTCCACAACTTTGTCACTTAACTTGTCGGCACTCAGTTGGCAGTCAGGTATTGTGCTCTCTCCCCTAGGAGTGCATGGTATGGGAGGCTACAGAAATTGTAACAGGTTTTTTTCCCTAAGACTTAAATGTTTATTAAGAGAAATGTGAACAATTTGCTTAAGATCCCTTGAGTTATTTCTTTCTGGTAATTATGTTCTGGTGTGTCTTGTCTGTAATTGCAGCCCATCCAACTTCTATGAACACGCTGGATTTCTTGATTTTGTATTGTACTAGAAGTAGCTCATAATTCTTCCAGTTCACTCAGACAAGTCCCAGCACCCGCTTACTGGTGCACAGCCACCTGTCAGTCAGCTGCGGGGAATTTGGCATCCTCTACTGGCCTCCATGGGTATACACTCTAGCACAACAAGAAATATAGAAAGAAAGAGAGAAAGAAAGAGAGAAAGAAAGAGAGAAAGAAAGAGAGAAAGAGAGAAAGAGAGAAAAAGAAAGAAAGAGAGAGAGAGAAGGGAAGGAAGGAAGGAAGGAAGGAAGGGAAAAAGAAAGACTGGGTGCTGAAGAGATGGCACATTTAAGAGCAATAACTGCTCTTACAGAGGTTCTGAGGTTAACTCCCAGCAACCACTTGGTGGCTAACAACCATCTATGGGTATCTGATGCCCTCTTCTGGTGTGTCTACAGACAGCTACAGTGTACTCAATGAAAGAAAAGGGTTGGGGGATGGGGGAAAGAAAAGAAAAGGCGTACATGGTAGTACATAGGTGTACATGGTAGTGTACACCTATAATCTCAGCACTCCAGAGTTAGAGGCAGGAAAATCTCTGTGAGTTTGAGGCCAGATGGCCAGCCTAATCTACATAGCCAGGCCTCTGCAGAGAGACCCTGTCTTTAAAGACATACAGAAGGAAGGAAGGAAATAGAAGTAATACGTAGGATGAAGTAAGACTCACTGGAAATCCCACAGCTAAACCACTGGCTGAGTGGCCTGGGGTAGTGCACACTGCTTATGCACACACTGTGCTCACGTACACACTGCTTAACAAGCATTTGTGATGCCCTGGTATTGTCCCCAATATTGGAAATCATAAGCAAAGAATAAAACAAATATGGAAATAATGTTTTCATGTGCATCCAAGCTCTTCAAAAAGGTCCCTATTTGCAGGTTACAGTGCAGATAGTGCCCTATTATTGAAGGTCCCTATTTGCAGGTTACAGTGCAGACAGTGTCCTATTATTGAAGGTCCTGTTTGTGCTCAGCATCTATCACACACTCCCTTCGGCCAAAACGTTCCAGGCTTTGTTTTTGAGGTAGTGGAAACTGGTCAGGGCTCTTGTGTACACTCTACTGCTGAGCTAAATCCCCAGCCTTGCCTTGGTTTTTTATTATTACATAGAGAGTTTTGGGAGGGGACAGGCTTAGAGAAAATAAACATGACCCTGAGTAGGCTCAGACTTGCTATATGTCCAGGGCTGACCTTGAACTTTAATTTTCACCTCCCAGGTGCTGGCAGAAGCCAGCCTATACTACTATTCCCAGTTTTATATAGTATTAAGGGTCAAACCCAGGGCTTCAAGCAGGCATTCTATCAACTAAGCAACATTGCCAGCTCTCCATTAAGTTTCCATCTCATAACTTATTTAGCTACTTCATTAAATGATATTTCTTTCTTGTTTTCCACTACATTAATGCCACAGCTGTTGAGTGTGCAATGCTGTACACCTAGAAGTTTTCATTTTAGAATAAGTAGTGGGGATTTTTTTTTTCCTTGTTCCGGTCAACCCTGCTCGCTCTGGTCGGCCCCACTGTCTCCGGTCAGTCTCACTTACTCAGTCCCTGCTCTCTCCGGTCCAAGGATTCATTTATTATTATTCATAAGTACACTATAGCTGACTTCAGACACACCCGAGGAGGGCGTCAGATCTCATTACGGGTGGTTGTAAGCCACCATGTGGTTGCTGGGATTTGAACTCATCACCTTCGGAAGAGCAGTCGGGTGCTCTTAACCGCTGAGCCATCTCACCAACCCGGGGATTTTTTTTTAATGACCGTGGTATGCACAGCTGAGTCTGCCTTGTGAACACACAACCTTCCCAAGGGTGTACAGGTCCCACTTTATGTCTGAGGCATCACCTGCCTCTTGGCTTTGCATCTGGCATTGACTTTTGTGAATATGTGAGAAGCTGACAGTGACTTATTCTTTGAATGCTTCTGTGTGAGTGTTAACAAATTGAAGGCCTTTTTGCATCTATACATGCTTATTTATGATCCTAGACTTTACATATGTTCTTTGGGCGAGGTGGTCCTTTGGCAGCATTGACATACTATCTTTGTTAAAGTATGTAGTACTGCCCTTTGTGTTGTAGATATGTTCTTACTGTAGCATTACTACTACACAGTTTATGTATTTTGTGTTTCCATTTCAAATTTTAAATTGTAGGTAGTCAAATTTATAAGTCATTTCTTGTATGTGATTTCTATTCTGAACACATGTGGGTTTAGCATCCCTAATTTGAAAATGCCTTCAGCACTGTAACCGATAGAGTGCCAAAGACATGACAGCACAAGAAAAACTCATATCCATGCCAGACCTGTAGTGATGGGTCACTGTATTAAATCACCTGCAGGCAATATGTGTGAGATGTGTAGAAAATGTAAATGATTCTATGGTGAGAATTCCGTCCCCCAGTTCTCATTACATATACACAAATCACCAGGGATGGCACCACACACCCTTAATTTCAGTACTGGGGAAACAGAGGTAGGTAGATCTGTCTGAGTTCAGTATCAGCCTGGTCCTATTTCAGAAGCGATGTAGGGAAGCTGGGGAGATGGTCCAGCAGTGAAAAGGACTGCCTGCTCTTACAAAGATCCACGTTTGGTTCCTCAAACCCACATAACGGTTTACAGCTAGCCATACTTCCATTTCAATGGAATTCAATTCCTTCTGACTTCTGCAAGTACTAACTACACATGTGGAATACATACAGGCAAAACACTTATACAGATAATTTATTTTAATCCTTGGGAACATAAACACAAATATGTCCAAATCTGAAAAATCAATCTAAGCCAGAATACCACTGACCTACATGTTCTAGATAAGGAAAAATTAACCATATTAAATACCTCTGACCCATGTATTTCAGATAAGGAATTACTAATTTACTTTAGCACAAGAGAATACTCTCTCCAATCTTAAAACTTTTGGGGGGATTTTTAAATATTTAAAATTTTAATCCATGGGTGATTATTTTAGTAGTTGTGAACATTCGTTGCTCTTGAGAGGACCAGGGTTCCCAGCACCTACATGGTGGCTCATGACTATCTGTAACTCTGGTTCCAGAGGATCCAGTGCTTCTTCTCATCTTTGCACCTACTGCACAAATATGATGCACAGACATTCATGCACATAAACACTGATAAAATAAAAAAAATCCAGCTAAATTGGTATTTAGATTAGTTTTGGGATTATTTTCCAAATGTCTAACCCATTGAGTTGACGTGTTAGTTTCCTACTAGTTTGAAGTGCGTCTATTTTGGTGTTAGAAAATGACATTGCTTGATAAATGGCTGTGTCCAGATATGGCTATGTTCCTCTAGATTACAGAATCACTGGAAATACTGTGCTGTGTTACTGCTGTGGTCTGCGTAGCTTCCGAGAGCTGACCTACCAGTATCGTCAGAACATTCCTGCTTCTGAGTTGCCAGGTAAGGAGCCCACGAACCATTTCTGTCTGTATTGGTGTCACCACTCAGTTCTAATAGGCACTTGGGATGGCAAGATGCTCCTCACTTAGCAGAAGTCAGGCAGATAGGATGGTTGAGCTTGAACTTGCTTTTCAGAGTGGGTCAAGACAAATAAAGACATTATAGCACCGGAGCAGTATCATCTCCTTCACTTGGTTTTCAGATAGATTTGTTTTTCTTGTCTGACAATCTTGGCGTGGTCTATGAAAACTGATCATAAGGAGAGATAAGATGGAAGTTAGCATGAGAGCTTATAGTAAAGGGCTTGCTGTGCTGGTATGAAAGCCTGAGTTCAGTCCTCATGTTTCATTTATAAAAAAAGGGTTATGTGGGTCTTACAGAGGTCCCAGGTTCAGTTCCAAGAACCTACATGGCAACTTATCTGACACGTTTTCAAGCACATACACAGTATACTTATGTACATGCAGGCAAAGCATTAGTACACATAAAATAAATAAACCTGATTTAAAAACAAAGAAGGCTGGCTGGTGGTAACACACACCTTTAATCCCAGTCCTTGGGAGATATAGGCAGGTGGATCTCTAAATTCAAGGCTAGCGTGAACTATAGGGCAGAAATAGCAGCAACTGCCAGAAGCCAGGTGTAGCATCTCATGTTTATAATTCCAGAACTAGGGAGACAAAACAAGCAGATCCCTAGGTTAGCCTAATTGACAAGTCCCAGGCTAGTGAAAGACCTTGTCTCAAAAAAAAAAAAAAATCAAGGTAGATGACGCCCAACATTGACCTCTACACATACATTTGTACCCACACATTTGCACCTGTATGAACATACATGAACACACAGATTTCTTTAGCTACATGAAAGGAATATGATGCCATCTAATGTAGACATGCACTTCTCTTTTCCAGTGACTGTAACATCCCGTCCTGACTGCTACTGGGGCCGTAACTGTCGCACTCAGGTGAAGGCTCACCATGCAATGTGAGTGAGGCTGGGGAGCATGTGGGTCAACTGCAAGTCTTTCAGGCTTAGGGCTTGCCAAGACAACAGTTAATGCTTCAAAGATGCACTGATTTGGGGACTTTGGGTATACTTCAGTAGTAGAATGCAGAGTGCTGGCTTCAGTTCTCAGAATCCTACTCCATCCCCCAAATACACATAATATGCTAATTTAATCCTTATACTTCTAATAAAATCATGCAGTATGTAAAATAGTGTTTTCAAGTAGAAATTGTGCTCCTGTTCCGGTGTCTCCTAAACGGCTTCTCTGCAAGTGTCCTCCTCTGTCTTTTATCTATGTCTTTGTGGATGAGTCACATTATGCCTCGTCTGACAGCCTCCAGAGCCCACAGGCAGATTCTAGTGCCAGCTCTCTCTGGGCCAGCAGCTGTGGTCTAAGCACATGTCTCCCAATTACTGGCCCAATTTGTGTGATAGAGTAACACCTGGGTTTTTCTTCATATTGTGTGTGTGGAGGTTGTGTTGTAACTTAACCATTCCTGTCCTAGGTTTTTACTGCTGTGAACAGATGCTATGTCCAAGGCAACATTTAATTGGGGCTGGCTTGCAGGTTCAGAGGTTCAGTCCATTATCATGAAGGCAGGAACATGGCAGCATCCAGGCAGACATGGTGCAGGAGGAACTGAGAGTTCTACATCTTCATCTGAAAGCACTCAGGTGGCAGAGGTGGATCTCTGTGAATTCAGACCAGCCTGGTCTACAGAGTGAATTCCAGGACAGCCAGGGCTGCATAGAGAAACTCTGTCCTGAAAAAACAAAAATACAAGCAAGCAAACAAACAAACAAAAGAGTGCATGCTGCTCTTGCAAAGGATCTGAGTTCAGTTCCCAGCACCCACACTGGGCATTAGTAACTACCTATTCCTCTCTTGTCAGAGGGTTAGTCACTGGTAGCCTCCTCAAGAACCCACATGCAGGGTGTATACCTCCAAACACATACATACAACTAAAAATCATAAAAATAAATTTAGCCGGGCGTGGTGGTACACGCCTTTAATCCCAGCACTTGGGAAGCAGAGGCAGGTGGATTTCTGAGTTCGAGGCCAGCCTGGTCTACAAAGTGAGTTCCAGGACAGCCAGGGCTACACAGAGAAACCCTGTCTTGAAAAACCAAAAATAAATAAATAAATTTTAAAAAAGGGTGGGGAACATTTGATTGCCTTTTGACCTTTGTTCATTGCCGTATGGATGTGAGTAGCAAAGACAGATGCCACTTTCTGCATCATCTCCACTGTTGCTCCTGGTCTGTGGAGAGGGGAGAGTGGCCCCAGTCACCTCAGGATCTGTCTCCACCTTGCTGGCTGAAGTGCAGGCAAAGGAACACACTAAGGAGGCACAGCTCTTGTTCTATGATAAATTATCATAGTGTTTTTATTTTTACTTTAAAATTTAAAAAGAGAAAAAGAAGAAATACTTAGTGGAGCTGGAGAGATGGCACAGTGGTTAAAGCACTTGCAGTCCTTCCCTACAACCTAGTCTGGCTCTCAGCACCCATGTCAAATAGCACACAACCATCTGTAATTCTAGCTCCGGGGCATTTAATTCCCTCTTCTGGCCACCCTGGTCACCTCTGCACACATGGCATATACTCATACAGGTACATATAAATACACATAAATTTAAAATTTTAAAAGAACACAGTCTTTTTTAAAGCATAAACATTGTTGAGTGGGCTCACATGATTCACACATGTTCTCATGGGGCAATTACAGAGTGCAGTTTCACAGTTTGAATAGTCTTTGATGTTTTCTCTCTCTGCAGGAAATTCAATCACATCTGTGAGCAAACAAGGTTCAAGAACTGAATATTGGAGGAGACACATGAAACAGTTACAGAGCACAGGAGGCAATGTTTTTTAAAAGACCCCATACAAACACTTGAAGGGCATTTTTACGGTTTTCTCTAAGCAGCACTGGGGTTTCTGGTCAGGCACTCTGGTGTGGATTTTCCCTTTGTGGAGCGTCATCTTCAGTGACACACACACTACGTGCCCCAGTAACCTGGGAGACCTCCTGTCTACACCAACCTTCTAGTCAGTGCAAGAGGATCAGTAGACTGAGCTCTCCCGCCCACTGGACCGCTCTCCCCTCCTGTGTGGGTGAGGCAGTGACAGTGCAGGTTTATACTTTTGTATCTTTTCTACCTTATACCTTGACTACCGTTAAAATGGGAAGTTCATAGGAAAAGCTGTCAGATATGTCCGAAGCATAAGTTTACAGCCTCCAGGGGTACATAGAATATTCTTCTGTCTGGAAAGACACAGCCTTTTGTATATTTTTTATTTTAATAAGTTTGGTGCTTATCTTCTAATAAGATTTAAATATTAAAAGCTGTAGCACAAATATTATAATTTATAATTTGACTAAAATTAAGAATAGCCTGATATTTGGAAGAATGAGCATATGTTTCTGTTTATTTAAAAAAATTATCAAATGTCCAAAACTGCTAATCCTGGGGAGGAAGTCTTGAGTATCCAGGTCCTTGACCCAGGGCTGGCCAATGCCTCTGTCCAGCAGGCCGAGCCCTTAGCCCTCCAGTCCCTGAGAGCAACTCCCTGCTGAAACTCCAGATGGCTCCAGACTGACAGGGCCTTTACTTTCCAAGCCCTCATCTGATACATTAGGGTGGCCATGTCATCTGGAATTATACTTGAAATTTTGTCTTTAGGGTTTTTTAAAACTTTTTTATCTTTTATTGAAATCACCTGTTATATTTGTTTGAAAACTGGTAACTTTTTGCTTCTCAGGAAAAAAAGTTTCAACTGTTGTCTTGCTCTTGATACAGACTGAGAGGCAGTACTCTGTGTTTGTGGGAGATGATTCTTTTTTTGATTCTAATAAATGAGCTGTGTTCCTTTCTCTTCTTGTGTTGTATTCCTATGCGAGGCGCTACATGCAACATGCTAATGCAGACAGGCACCACTAATTCCTCACTGCACTAATCGTTCACTACTCTCAGTAGTTACTTTATTGCCTGCTAGTCAATCTGGTGGCTCACCAGCAGATAATGTTTAGAGCTGAGCAAACAGGATGTTTGAGCTTACAACCTGAGCGTCTCTGAACATGACACAAGACAGTATCTTTCTTTTCAGACCTGGGCAGCGTTGAATGTGTTAACTGCACCTTAAACTCTGGTGCTTGGTATTTAATCCCTGGCCCCTGTACGTAGGTCCACAGGAAAGCAGCTGGGGCAACAGCACCAGGGCATCAAGCTCCTTGGGAATCACTTAATCCTCAGTTCTTTAAGAAAGCATAATGTCTTCGAGGCCAGCCTGGTCTACAGAGTGAGTTCCAGGACAGCCAGGGCTACACAGAGAAACCCTGTCTCAAGAAAAAACGGAAAAAAAAAAAAAAAAGCATAATGTCCAAGAGTCACCTCAGAGGGACTGAAGGGACTCCACAGGATTGATGAACACATGGCAGAGAGAACATGTCGGGCTCTAGCATAAGGAGCTTTGAGCCTTGGCGAGCATTCCTGGGTAGAATTTGAGCTGGTCTGTGGGTCGGGCTCTAGCATAAGGAACTTTGAGCCTTGGCGAGCATTCCTGAGTAGAATTTGAGCTGGTATGTGGGTCAGGCTCTAGCATAGGGAGCTTTGAGCCTTGGCGAGCATTCCTGGGTAGAATTTGAGCTGGTATGTGGGACCCAGACAGTGTCTTTATAACTTCCTTTCTCTAGATTCTATGTTAGTTACTTTTCTTGTTGGTATATGAAATAAGGAAGGGCTTATTTTGGTTCCTAGTTCGAAAGTTTAGTCTATTGTTGTGGGAAAGGCATGCTGACGGGAATGTGAAGTGGCATGTGGACAGCCACGTTGACTCTGCCATCAGAAAGCACAGAGAAATGAACACTGGGGCTCAGCCTTTTCTTTGTATTCTGTTCATGTTGAGGACCCAGCCCAGAGGTGCAGCCTACACTCAGGGTGGTTCTCCTCAGTTAAGCCTTTCTGAAAACAACCTGAGACACACCCAGAGTCGTGTTTCCTAGGGGACCTCAAATCCAGTCAAGCTGATAATGAAGTTGAACCACTCTGCCCAAAAAAGCCAATAATCTGGAGTTGCCTTGCCGTCTGTTATCACCTGTAGGGTATGCAGGGTTCCTCACAGACTGGACAGACTGTTTTCTCTGTCGCTCTTGATCCTTGTGGTCAGCCTGGCCTGCATCTCTGCCTTGTCAGCTGTTGTGTCGTTCCTTTTGCTACTAGAAGGAACCCTTCCTGCCCCTGTACGATTCGAAGCACAAGCCAGAAAAGGGTCATAGGAGTGCTCAAGGAACAAGGCTGCCCCCAGAACAACTTCATTAGGCCAGACACCCAATGAAACTGAGAAAACTGGCTTAAAACAAAGGAGCCCCTACTTCGATTACAAAAAGCTGATTAAGTCTTCAGTCTTACTCATCTTGGTTACCTGATACTGTAGATGAGGGGTGATAGGGAATGGTCAGACAAGGATTCTTGCAGGCTTCCCTACCCTGGAACTGGTGTTTGTCTCAAAGACAGCTAACTCAGAGGTGTAGCTGGGAGTTCAAAGTGGGTTTCTGCTAGTTGAGGGGACCCTGCTGACAGCTTACCCTGCATTGGTCTGGCAGCCTAAGAGAGAGTGGTAACCAGGATGGCCTCACAGAGCTATAGTGAGGCCCAGGTAACAGACCCAGAAACTTGCCACCAGAAGCTCAGAAGTAGGAAGCTGAAACTTAGTAAAAAGAACACAGAAGTCCAGTGTGGATCTAACTCCAAGTGTGGTTGATGGAGGAACGCAGCCATTTTGTATGCACACCAGTTAATGTTTATACACTGTCAGGGCTGTATAAATGGGCTGGGTTTCTCCTCAAGAAATGAGAACTCCTCAAGCTAGGCCCATAAAGTAGGAGAGGCCAATCTTACAGACTCAACAGATATAGTTAGCCACATGAAGTAAGCTCAGGTGATCTATAGCAGGACTGCCTCCTGCTCCTGAGCACTTAGGACCATTAGACAGCAGTGTAAATGTCACAGGACATAGAGCCCCATAGCTTATATTAAAGTCAAAAGGGAATAAACACTTGGACTTAAAACACTTCCTAGTCTACTGTAACCACGGGCCTTTTCACCCACGCTCAGGTTCCCCCAAAATCACAACTGAGACTGAATTATATATGAATAAATGCCTAGACCAAAACCTTGGACCTGTTCCCCAACTAACTCATAACTTAACCCATTTGTTCTATTCTAAGTCCTGTGACACGGCTTGTTTATCTCTCCTCAGGGTTCATGAGACAATCATCAAGAGTTCCAGGAAAATCTCCCCCAAGCCTTAGACTCTATTCCAGAATCCTCTCTCTCTCTTTTCTATTTTTTTTATTAGATATTTTCTTCATTTACATTTCAAATGCTATCCCAAAAGTCCCCTATACTCTCCCTCCCAGAATCCTCTCTCTTTACAGGAATTTCCACCTCCCTATTTCCTGCCTAAGCAAATAGGCTATCAATCTTTTATTGACAGGTGAAGCTTCCGTACATTGCACAAAAGATTCTCCTCTCTGAGAGTAATAGACTCCAGAAGCTCCCTGAACTATGTCATATCCCTATGCCTGTGACTGGATAGTGTATGACTTGTTTTTCTGACATCTCAAATTTTCTTGAAACTCCAAAGTAGATGCTGTCACACCACCCACACATACCATGAAAGCCTGCCCTAATGGTCTTCAGCATCTCAGAAAATTTTATGACCTTGTGACTTGGGTCAAAACCCAGGCATCAGCCGGGCGTGGTGGCACACGCCTTTAATCCCAGCACTCCGGAGGCAGAGGCAGGTGGATTTCTGAGTTCGAGGCCAGCCTGGTCTACAAAGTGAGTTCCAGGACAGCCAGGGCTACACAGAGAAACCCTGTCTCGAAAAACCAACCAAACAAACAACAAAACCCAGGCATCGTCCTTCATCTCTCTCGAAGAGCAACTGCATTCTAGGTGACAAGAATGAGCCCTGTTCCCACAGCCAGAGTTGGTGCCTGGGCCAGTACTTACCTCTGATCACTCTAGCCTTTGACATCTTTGAAAGATCTGCCTTTCCATTGTCTCAGACCCTATGTGGCCATTCTCTAGGCTCACACTGATATCCCCTCCTCGTGTTACTTGTATGTAACACTCTCCTAGATCTTCATCATGCTCACTGCCTTCTCGGGCAGGTTTGAAGCATCTTTCCACAGCTATGTTTTCTTGAGGAATTGGCTCAGATTGATGACCTGTCTCTACATTTTTTTTTAAAAAATTGTTATTAGCCAGGCGGTGGTGGCGCACGCCTTTAATCCCAGCACTTGGGAGGCAGAGGCAGGCGGATTTCTGAGTTCGAGGCCAGCCTGGTCTATAAAATGAGTTCCAGGACAGCCAGGGCTACACAGAGAAACCCTGTCTCAAAAAACCAAAAAAAAAAAAATTATTGTGTATGTATGTGATATGTGTAAAAATATATGGTGAGTGTATTATGGTGCACACGTTGAGATTAGAGGCCAACTTGTAGAGTTGATTCACTCCTTCCACCATTATATAAGCTTCAAATTGCCAGTATTATGCTGCAAGTGACCTTACTTGCTGAGCCACTCACCAGGTTCAGAGAGGTCCTTTCTAAATAATCCATAAGATTGCAGAATATCTGCCCACCTATCTCTCTATTCAGCTCTGACATTCTGACATCATCTACTGTCTTGTATGTCTGTTTTTGACTATTTCCCTCCAAGAAGTAAGTTTCCTGAAAGCAGGGGTTTTAGACAGCATCTTGCAAAGTCCTTGGCACACAGCAGTCCTCAGTAGATACAGCAGGTTCCCCCATCGCCCCCTTGACATATAAAGCTGGGACCCTGTCAGTCCTTTTGTCTACCTCAAGACCCTTCAAATTTGTTCGTTGACTGATGAGCAGAAACAAAAGAAAAATATCCAAACAATAGGATATTAGTCAGCAATGAGAACGAAGCACTAAAAGATGAACAACATGGATACAATTTGAAAAAGAACTCAAAGCTATACAGTATATGAATCCTATTAGTATGAAATGTACAGGCAAGGGCACTCAGAAATGATGATCAAATCGTAAACAAGAGCAAACTTTACAGCATGTAAATCATATATCTTTTGTAAAGCTATGGTAATTTTTACTTGGGGTTGGAAATGTAGCTTGGAGGTGGGGAGGTTACTAGACATGTTCAAGGCCCAGGATACAATCTCGAGCACTGAAAAAAAAATGTATACGTAGCATTTTTCCCACGTAGCAGTGGCAATAGTTTAATATTGAGAACTTCCTCTCCTTTCCTATCTCTTCACATACTAGAGACTGAACCCAAGAGTTCTGAACTACACCGCAGACGTCTTTTTACCTTTTAGGACAAGTCCCACTTTGTAGTCCAGTCAGTCCTCGAGCTTGTAAGACTTGTCAGACTTCCTTGTAGTTGGCAATGCAGTCGCGTGGCGCAGCGTCCGGCCGTGGATAAACACTGGCAATAATACAAACTAGGCTGACAAACGCTTAGGAACAAGTTGCCAGGACTGTGGTGGAGGCGGTGTCTGGCGGGGAAGCCACGCCCCGGGGGCGTGGCCACGTGAATCGTCATACCCACCAGTCAGAAGGCCGTGAGGGGCGGGAGCGTGGCGAGTCCTGGTTACGTCACTACCACCGGAAGCGGTTTTCTTGGGGGGGGGGGGGGGGGGAGGGTGTCTGATTTCGTCTCTTAGGCTGGAAGTTGTTCCTCTGAAGGCACACAAAATTTTAAGTCCACTTTCTGAAGGATACCTCAGTTCTGTCCGGAGATCCACACCAACCCCAATTTGAAAGTGGCTACTGGCCGCTGAGGGCAGCCTCTCTTCCGGAACGAAGACCTCGCGGACAGTTTGTTTCCGGGGGGTTGCCTGAGACTGGTGCCCTGTGGCGCCCCGCCCCTTGCACAGCCACGTCCTACCGGAGCCGCAGGGTTGGGCCGGAACGGGTGAGGGTTTTGGGGGCTATTACTGAGGAGGGTCGGGACCTTGTGGCAGAGGACCGTGGAGGGACTGTTGGGGCAACTCTGGCCGCGCCCAGAGAGACGTACAGGGGCAAGGCGGATGCAGAGTCCGGTGAGGGTCGCGCAGACTTTGGGTCAGCGGCGGTCAGCTCAAGTCAGCTTTTCCTTTTACTCCGTGGGGCTGGAAGCCTGCCTCGCAGCTGGGGTGTCAGTAAATGCACAGGCTGCTTCTGCACCCACGGGATGCGGTCGGCCCTGAGAGCGTGTGCTACTGCTGCTTGATTGGGTCAGCGTGTTTGAAGTCTGCTCCTTTTGCAGTTGATGACGAACGTGACATGGTGGCAAGTCGTACAGTGCGTGGGGGACATAGGTTGTTTTGATTCTGGTGCTCATAGGTGTTTGCTGAACATGGTCAGTGGAGTCAGTGACCGGAGAGAGCTAGGCGAACTGCTTACCACCTTCCCACGGGCGCATAATGAATATTTATAGAAAAAGAAGCCCTGTTTGTAAAAGGTCCCAGGATACAGTAGTGTTGTGGTCTGTTTTCATCACTTTATGGTGGAGGTATACTGACAACTCAAAACAGTTTAGAAGATTAGGTTTGTGCGGCCTTCAGAAGAGTTTACCTTTGAGTCAAGGCAGGCCTCCATGACAAGAATCATCTGTGCAAAATTACTGAGAGGACTGTCTCAAGAAAAGTGAACAAGAAGTGTAGAGACCCTATGGAGAGTCAGTTGTGCTGCATAATATAGCCAGATAATGAAAAAAGACACAGCATGTGAGGGGTACAGACATAAGTAGGAACCCAATTAAAGTCTCCAGCCGAGGCTAAGAGGTTTGTATTTTATTGTCAGTAGGACACTGTAAACCATTTACAGATGCCTCCTGACTTTTACTTTTATAATCCGTTAATGACTCAGATACAGTGTACCTTGAATGGAAAGAGAAGGAAAAGGCTGGATATAGTGGCACATGTCTGTAATATTAGCTCTTGAGAAGTCAAGACAGGAAGACCTCAGCCAGCTTGAGGCCCACGCTACATAGCAATATTCTGTCTAAAAAATCCAAAAGCATATCGGAAAGACATCTCAGTGGTTAAATGTTATAGAGTCTGATAACCTGAGTTCCCTGGGAGCCCTGTGGTGGAAGGAAAGAATCCACTCTTCAGTTGTCCTCTGCCCTCCACACACCTGTGCATACGAACACAGACACAAATCTGGAAAATCTTGTTCCCTCCCTATTTCTTAGAAAAGAAACAGAAGAAATAAAAGTTGCTCAGATTTAAAAATAGCTGGTTTTTGGCCAATTGCTTTAAGTAGTGTTGTTTTCTCAAGTGAGAATATAACTGCAGTTATTTGGCTTTTACCATTAATTTTGAACAGCTGTTGAAAGGAGAATTAATTACACTTGTTTAGCAGAGACCCTATATCTTATTGTAGTCAATCCTAGCAAAATTTTTGTATTTATTTTCTCTGTGTTTTTATTGATGAGGAAATAAGCTAAGAGTGGCTCAGAAATCTACCTAACAAGGTCTTACAGCCAAATAGAAAAACAGGATTTGAGGCAAACATGTTTAACTCAGAGCCTGTGACTTATGCCCTTGCTGTACCTGAGGCTGGCCTTTGGTTTTTACTTATTTGTTCAATAGTGCAGCATCAACCAGACATCTTCAGGAAGTCCTGTTTTATCTTTGCTTGTGCTTTGTCCTGTCTAGTCTATGATAACCTCAGTAATGGGGTAGCTGTTGTTTGTGGACTGCTGGGAAAGCTGGAAGCCTGTGGCACCTTAGATGGTCTCTCGATGCGAAATCTGGGCGAACTGCTAAAGTTAGGTATATCTTGGGATTTCCTCAGTGATAGCTTTGCTTTGCCATCTAGAAATGGGAGGGCAAATGGTTAAAAATGAAACTGCGTGAAGTGGTACATGACTATAAGGCTAGCATTCAGAAGGTGGGAGCAGGAGAGTCGCCATGAATTAGAGACTATCCTGGGCCATATATTGAGCCTTTATCTAAAAAAGAAAAAAAAATCCCAAACCCCAAACAAACAGATTGAGCTGGCTGAGGTGGCTCGGTCGGTAAAGTGCTTGCTGTACAAGCATGAGACTTGATTTTGATCATTCGCCAAAGCTCATGTAAGAAGGCGAGGCGTGGTAGCGTACACTTGTAACTCTAACACTGGGGAGGTGGAAACACTCAGATCTCTGGGGCTTACTGGCCAGCTGGCCAATTCCTAGTGATGAATTCCAGGTCATTGAGAGATACTGTCTCGAAAAACAAGGTGAGCCGGGCGTGGTGGCGCACGCTTTTAATCCCAGCACTCTCGAGGCAGAGGCAGGCGAATTTCTGAGTTCAAGGCCAGCCTGGTCTACAGAGTGAGTTCCAGGACAGCTAAGGCTACACAGAGAAACCCTGTCTCGAAAAAACAAACAAACAAACAAAAAAGAAAAACAAGGTGAATAGCACCTAAAGATGTGCAAATACATACACACAAACAGCCAAATTGGCCAAACAAAAGTAAAAGATAACAATAATGAGAATGATCTCTTTGTTTAAAAAAAAAAAAATCACAAATGTAGTATTACCAAAAACAGTGTGTGTGTGTGTGTCCGTCCACACCCCCACACCAGCTGTCTCATCTTCCTTGGTGTCTAGAGATTTGCCCTTGTCAGCAGTCTGAGGTAATGAGACCCTGTATGGCTGAATCATGCCTACCCAAATTCAAAAAAGACTGAGGTTAGCCAGTAAATGCCAGTTTACTGCCGTTCAGGGAGGACTGTTGTCAGAAGCCTAACTCCTGGCACAGTCCAGAAATTTCATCTGTAGATCCACTTCAGGAGGAGCTAGCTGATTGTGAACAGGAGCCATCTGGGTGAATTAACCAGAGGCAGTTGTAGTTGGGGAGTACTCTGTTCTGGAGGGCTGTACCATTCCATCCATCTCTGAAAGGAGGAAGGACTGCTTAGGAATCAGATGTCTTGCTCAGCACAAACTCAGAGTAAGGGGAATTAAGAGGGGAATATGTGGTGGTCTCTAGCTTCTAACAACCTGATGCATTTGTCATCAAATTTAAGTCAGTGGAACTTGAGTATTCTCGGCTAATGTTTGTCTTATAACAGTCTAAGTTAAGGCATTGCCACTGCCTCTAAGGCATATTATCTCTGGGACTCTTTGCCTGCACACCTTTTGTGTTTATCCTATACTAGACCTGTATGTCATTGGCTAAGTTGATAGGCTAAGCTGACTTTATTATTGGTAAGTTCCTTCATTCATAGGTAATCATTAGTCACAGAGGACAGATGAAGTCAGAGGCCGTGTGTCTGCAGTGACAGGTGTCAGTGTGCTAGCCCTCCTAAAGAGTCAGCATCACCTTGTTTAGTGAGCACCATCCTCTCAGGCTCCTCAGGCTTCTTACCTGTAATTTCTTAGTGTCCTTTTTTTTTTTTTTTTTTTTTTTTTTGAGCCAGGGTCTCAACTTTGTAGCCTAGGCATGCTTGTAACTCACTATTTGATGAGATTGGCTTCAAACTTTGAGATCCACCTGACTCTGCCTCTTGAGTGCTAGAATTAAAAGCATGAGCCTCTACACCCAGCTTCAGCATAACTTATTATAAGCTCAGGATGTGGGTTATTTTGTCATGAAACATGTTAAGCATAGAACAGAAAAAATAATATGAAGTTTATTCCGAAAAATAACATAGATAACAATATTCCTACAGTGTGCCTGGAAGGTTATATTTAAGTCTGACCATTTGATAAGGAGGTAAGTTAACAATACCATCAGCACACTTCAGTGTTAATAACTAATTGTCAGACTCATGGTGAAGTTATATTTTCTTAAACTTAATCCACCATAGTGACTACTGGTCTTGCTAATAGGGAAAGGCGAATGGTTACCTGCTGTGAGATGCCTTCTCTGCCCACTTTCTAAGTTAGCTGCTTTTCTGTGTGTCCTTGGACCTCCCTTCAGGATCCCCATTTAGCATACTATTACCTCATCCTTTAGTAATCGCCACTTTAAATTTCACTCCTCTAGATCTGAGTTGCATAGCATACAGTATGAGCTTTGGCCTTGGGCATGGTCATTCCAGGTGTTTTATGAGCATCTAGGCCTGTCTGGTTCATGAGCTGCTGGCCACAAATGGTTATTTATATTCAAATTAAACTTAAATAAAATGTTAAGTTCAGTTCCTCAGTTGCCACATGAACAACTACAACAGATTACAAGCACTTTTTTAAAACCTTGGAGCATCATTTGTGGTAGAACTTCTTATAGCTGGCACCAGGAGAGACTGAATACCTTAGGAAAGGGCTAAAGTGTTGCTGGTTTGATATTTTACCCTCAAAACCTAGGATGTTGTAGGTACTCAGGGATTGTTTGTGGGGCAGAAATCTGTATTTGTTTTCTATACAAATTGGGAGCCTTGTAACTGTTACTTAAAATCTAACAAATTGTTTGACAGAGCATTTTTCTCCTTGTCCTCTCAGGAATCATGGTATTGCTTGGTTTGATTTCAAGCCATTTATGAGACATTAAACCTGAAAATGGAAAACAGAGTAAGATCCTCCTTAGAAACTCTGAGTTGTTGCTAATGGCAAAAAGCAAACTTAATCCAGAGTTACTTGTAGCTCCTCAGAGTCTTCTTAGTCTGGGCTGCCCTGACCATGGATGGAGCATCAGCCAAACAGGATGGCCTCTGGGAAAACAAGTCCAGCAGTGATGGTTCATCTTGCCCTGAAGCCTCACTGGAGATTGTGGGTTCTCTGGCCCGACTGCCTGACCAACAGGATACAGCTCAGGGTAAGTCATCAGGTCATTCTTAGATCTAGCACTGCACTCTGAAGAAGAGGAGGTCAGCTAATGTTTTGGAGGGGGACATGAACTTTTCATTACTCATCTTACAGATATTTTTATTTGGTGCTTGACCTGCGCTGACCCCGACCAGCGGGAATAAGACACAGGACAAACAGGTTTCTTCTCAAGACGGTTTACTCAGGATACTTGATGCATGCAGTTACAGCTTAAGCTTAATGGTGAATGGCCCTGAACCCCACCGGAAGCAACCAATTAAACCCTATCCTGGCCACTCACAGAGTGCCACGTGGCTCCTGCTCATACGTCAGGAAATCTCGGGCTTTAGAATCATATTCTCGGGCTTAGGATCATATCACTGTCAACACAGCCTAATGCCATATTAGGAGTTATTTATGCCAGTAAGGCTGATAAGGCTGAGGCAGTCAGCGCCATCTTTAAGGAGCGGCAGCTAGGCTCCCTACAGGTGCTAATTTTAGGTAAAGCACAGTCTGTAGTCACAGAATAGGAGATGTGCCATGGCCAGAGGAGAACTGATAACAGAAGACTTTTATTGGATTTTTGCTGGCGAATTACTGTTAGTGCTTGGAATTCTATCTTTTTGGTTGATTAGTTGCCAAACTTTGAATAACTGGGACTGATTGATTACTGGCATACGATTCCTGAGTCATGTTTCTCTGTTGTTTGTGCACCTACTGGTAATATCCTAATATCCCATGCAGTCGAGTGCTGGCAATGCAATATGAGCTTTAAAAAGATAATTATCAACTGGTTCTCTAGCAAAAATTGCCTTGATGTTCAAGTAGTTAACTTGCAGGTACTGGTTTTCATACCTGAGAGAGACAGTGGGTTCTTGCACTGAACATCATCTTAGGTCAGCCACTTGGAAGATTGATGGAGGTTAAAAGAAGTAATGTGTGTAACCACGTAGATCTACCACTCAGTGAGATTCATAGAACCTATGCATTGGGTTTCTGTGAGGGTTTAAAGAAGTGATGTATATAACATGTAAAAAGAGCTGGAATGTAGCTCAGTGGTAGAATGCTTACCTGGCAGGTATGAAGCCCTGAGTTCAGTCCCTACTACCTAGGGATCATCTAGTAAGAGGATGTAGCTATCTTTTTCTTCTTTTTGTCATGATGTTTATATTTAAGCTTGTGTTTAGCAACTAAGTTGTCATACATGTTGAATCTTGTTGCTTTTAGAGTTCAAGTGTAGTATGCTGCTCATAACTCATTTTGTTTATCAACCTATGCATCAGAAGGTGATATTAACCACTTGTAACTTGTATCTGAAGTACAGAATCCCTGCACCCTTTAATAAAGGGATTGTGTGGGGCCACAGTCCCTGCACCTTTTAGTAAATATAGACCTTTGGTAAAGTTGACCATGTGGGGCTATGTCATACAGCAAAATGTCTTGATTTCTGTGCTCTACTCTCTACTTGTAGCTTTCATCATCAAGGAGGAATATCAATGACTAATAGGAATTTGTATTGTAAAGAACAGCCCAGTTTTTACTTGGCCTGATATCTTGGTACCCATTGATATTGATGCCTGTGAGATCTTAGGCCACTGAGCCTGGGAGTACCTCAGGATGGACCCTCCCTCCCTCCTTACTGGTAACTGGTTTACCCACCAGGGGAAGGCAGAAGAAAGTCTAAATTTGACTTAATTTTGAGAACTTTTTTTTTTTTAATCTTTTTGAAGAAGAACTGTGTTTTAGTTCTTTGCACAGTAATGACAGTATGTAAGGCTGGGTCTGGGCCGTGAGCACAGCCTTTATGGGTAAACTTCAGTTTTACATTTTTTTTTAATGTTTTTGAAGTAGGATCTCTTGGAACCCTGGCTTTTCTCAAACCTGCTACATAGTTAAGAATGATCATGAACTCTCTGATCTGTCTGCGTGTATCTCTTGAGTGCTGAGGCATGGACAGCCACACCCAGCTTGTGAAATGGTTTTTATAATACCTAACTCTTGCTCACGCAGCCAAGACAAAACCTGACTTCTGTTCACTTTAGCAGAATCACTCTGATGAGATCATCTACATCTTTGGAGAATGTATTTTGACTTTACTTTGAAACCAGCCCTTGAAAATGTGAGCTTGGACTCTGATTATAGCCCAGCTGTCACCTATACATTTAGAAAAATCAATTTTGTTTTAAGCTTCTGCTCCACCCAACAACACTCAAAAAAATAGATTTTCAAAGTTTTTTGGTTTTAATTCTTCTTATTTAAGTGGGAAGGAAACATGAGTTAAGTACAACAGACATAGCGTAGAAGATGAAGCTAACTTACAGGTGAGGACATGAGGCTTTGCCCCAACTTCCCTGAGAGTCAGAGAAAACAGACTTGTAAAATACAGAAATGCCATGCTCATGGGACTTACAAATAGCTGTATGTCTGGAAGTGACTTAAACTTTTTCAAATAATGTGTCTAACACCCTTTCTCTCTTTTTCCAGATGCCAGTATTGAGGTAAACAGAGTTTTTAAGGAAGAAGGAAGCCCAGATAGATCCAGCCAGGTGGCCATCTGTCAGAATGGGCAGATCCCAGACCTTCAGTTGTCTCTTGATCCCACAACAAGCCCAGTGGGACCTGATGCCTCTACAGGTGTGGATGGTTTCCATGACAACCTAAGGAACTCTCAGGGAACTAGTGCTGAGGGCAGTGTTAGAAAAGAAGCTTTGCAGTCTCTCAGACTCAGTCTTCCCATGCAAGAAACGCAACTGTGTAAGCATCCATTCCCTCTGGACTCTTCCCTCCCCTTTGCTATCAGCATCTTCTACTTGGAATCAGTGCCTGACTGCTCCTGTGCAAGCAGCCCTGACTTGCCCTGTCTTATTTTTGTACTGAATGGGGGAGGCAGAGGGATGCTTTTTAATGATTTAGCTTCCCTTTAAGGAGTGCAAGTATGTCTGGATGTTGAAACTTTCTGCCACCTAGTACTAGCAGTGGTATCAGTCTCCTTGACAAACAGACCTCCCACGTCGTTCTCCATGGGTGGCCAACAAGCAGGCAGGAATTAATCTTAAAATGGCAAACCGGATTCTCACAAGATCCTTTGCATGTTTATATGAATACCTGGATTTTTTTTTGTCATGGTCTTTAAAAATGAAATTTATATGCCTATAATTAGCTATGTGAAAGACTGAAGCAGGAGGATTGAAAATTGAGGTCAGCCTCAGTGCCACTTAGCAAGGCCCCCATAAACAAAACAAAAGGAATCTTAGGGGCTAGAGAGAGCTCAACAATTAAGAGCATCGGTTGCTCTTGCAGAGGACCTAGATTTGGTTTCTGACCCCTTAGCCCTCTGCTGGTGTTAGGAGTAAGCCACAAACCCAGCCATGGTGAGAGTGGCTGTCTTGGGTTTGCAAGTACAATAACTTTTAAAGTTCCCCCTCCCATCCTCACACAAGTTGTGTTTTAATATTTTAATCTTTTATTATTATTATTATTTAAAAGAGTTCCATTTGTTTTTTCTATCCCTGAGTGTTCTGGATTTGAGCTCATTTGTCAGGAAACGGATGTAGCCTGCCCTTAGCCCTCAAAGCAGGGCCTTCTAGGTCTTCACTCTACACTAAGTGCTGCAGCAGGACTAATCAGTCATTTTGTTTATTAAGTGGACAATGTCTGGATAAATACGGTTAAATAGGCTCTTGATTTTTACATGGTGTGATGACTTGTTACTGCAGCAGCTGAGATAATCTGTCTGTGTAATGAAAAGAGGCTCATCTTGGCATTGTGTCACTTGTAAGTACAGTTCTTAGCTGTGCTCAGTGGCTGTGGCCCTCAATTTTCTCTCAGTCTAGAAATTGTCATGGAATATAGGTGGCTGTGTGTTTTTTCACAAGCTAACACATCTGTGATTACCAATGGGTTTTCTGTACCCTGCTCCCTATTAACCTCTCAATGACCTTTGCCCTTGCAGGCTCCACTGCATCTTCATTGCCTTTAGAAAAGGAGGAGCAGGTTCGACTGCAGGCCCGGAAGCGCCTGGAAGAGCAGCTGATGCAGTACCGAGTTAAGCGCCATCGGGAAAGGGTGAGTCTCTTGGATTGGAGTCTGGACTGTATCCTGTCTCTTGTCTCCTCTCTGTGAATTCTGAGCAGCTCTGAATTCTACAGCATAGAGCTTGTTCAGTCCACATCTGGGCATTCCATTCTTCTCCATCTCCTTTCCTTTTGTGTTCTTTTCTAGAAGTTATTGCTTCTATGTTTAACTGCTGCATTTAGGATGTATCCCCTGTGTCCCTACCCTGGGGTTACATTAATTTGGTAGAATGAAAGGATTCAAGTTTTCCTAGATAAAGAAGTTATGCTACAGCTGGAGAGATGGCTCAGTGGTTAAGGGCACTTGTTGCTTTTCCAGAGGACTTGGGTTTGATTCCCAGCACATACAAGACAGCTCATAACTCTCTGTAGCTCTAGATCTAAGACATCTGACACACTCTTCTGGCCTCCAAGGGACCAGGCATACACATGGTACACAGATATGCAGACAGGCAAAACACCTATGCACATAAAGTAAAAGTAATTTTTTTTTTTTGAGACAGGGTTTCTCTCTGTAGCCCTGGCCGTCCTGGAACTCACTTTGTAGACCAGGCTGGCCTCGAACTCAGAAATCCGCCTGCCTCTGCCTCCCGAGTGCTGGGATTAAAGGCGTGCGCCACCACTGCCAGGCCCAAAAATAATTTTTAAAGAAAATTATGTTGACATACATAGCTTGGATTTTTCCTTTATCTCAAATAACACTCAGACCATTTTGGAATTTCTAGCTAGTATAGTGAGATAAGAGATAGAAACACTGACAAATAGAAGGATTGGTGTTATTTGCAAGTTGATAATACCTTAGAAGATTATGAGAAATCAACTGGAACTAGGTATAAATTTTTTTTTAGGAAATTTTCTGTTTGTTATTCCAGTTCATTAATGGGAAAAAAAAATCAGTAATTATCCTGCCATGATCAGTTGCAAAAATCACTTGGGAAAGAATTTGCAACAATAAAAATGATAAAATAGCTGGGAATTAAAATGATAATAAACAGTGTTAAAAATGGAGCAAGAGTTCCACATGGTTGGGTGTTGTGGCACAGTTATAGTCCTAGACCAAGATGGAGGCAGGGGGACGATGAGGTCTCTCTCAGCCTGGACTGTGAGACCCCTGTGTCAGTATCCTCCTCACCCTACAAGAAAGGATACCGGGCTGGTGAGATGGCTCAGTGGGTAAGAGCACCCGACTGCTCTTCCGAAGGTGATAAGTTCAAATCCCAGCATCCACATGGTGGCTCACAACCATCCGTAACGAGGTCTGGCGCCCTCTTCTGGAGTGTCTGAAGACAGCTACAGTGTATTTACATATAATAAATAAAATAAATCTTTTTTAAAAAAAAAAAAAAAAAAAGAGAAAGGATACCATATGTATTTGCTGAGTTATATGTAGGCAGATATGAATAAAGAGGCTCATTACCTCTTGAATAATTACAAACCTAAAGTAGATCCAAATCAACAGTACTTTTTTTTTTTTTAAAGATTTATTTTGGGGCTGGTGAGATGGCTCAGCGGGTAAGAGCACCCGACTGCTCTTCCGAAGGTGATAAGTTCAAATCCCAGCATCCACATGGTGGCTCACAACCATCCGTAACGAGATCTGGCGCCCTCTTCTGGAGTGTCTGAAGACAGCTACAGTGTACTTACATATAAATAATAGATAAATCTTTAAAAAAAAAAAAGATTTGCTGCACCCACCATTGTAAAGGCCTGGCACACTGTTGTTGGTAGAATGTTCATTAGTGCATGCTTTCTTGATGACACTTTAAAGTGCTGCTTGCTAATCTCAGTCATATTTTTATACTTTTGTTTGTTTCTCAGTCCAGTCAACCTGCAACTAAAATGAAACTTTTTAGTACACTTGATCCTGAGCTCATGTTAAATCCAGAAAACTTGCCAAGGGCCAGTACTGTAGCTGTGACAAAAGAATATTCCTTCCTGCGTACCAGTGTTCCTCGAGGGCCCAAGGTAGGCAGCTTAGGGCTGCTGGCACATTCTAAGGAGAAAAAGAACTCCAAGTCAAGCAAGATTCGGTCTCTGGCTGACTATAGAACTGAAGATCCAAGTGACTCTGGTGGCCTTGGTTCTACTGCTGATGCCGTTGGAAGTTCCCTGAAACAAAGTAGAAGTAGCACTTCGGTTGTGTCTGAGGTTAGCCCATCATCTGAGACTGATAACCGTGTAGAGAGTGCCTCCATGACTGTGTCAGAGGCTGATGGAAATGAGAGTGACAGTTCCTCACACAGCAGCCTCTCTGCCCGAGGGGCCTATGGTGTCCTGGGGACTGTGGGCATGCCAGGAACAGCTTACATGGTTGATGGCCAGGAGATTTCTGCTGAGGCCCTGGGCCAGTTTCCTTCAATTAAAGACGTACTACAGGCTGCAGCAGCCCAGCACCAAGATCAGAACCAGGAAGCCAACGGAGAGGTGCGGAGCCGTAGAGACAGCATCTGCAGCAGGTAGGACAGCAGCCTTGAACCTGGGCTCTTGACTGCTGCTATGCCATGTCTCTTTGCTGATTTACCCCAATCTTTACATTAGCTTTTTTTCACCTATATACAGCTCTGTTGCTTTCTTTATAAGTAGAGTCCGCTCTAAACCACTTATATGGTATGAAAAGCAGTGTAGACCTGTCTCTTAAGACTTCCTGGGTGCCTACAAGTTCCTGTCTCTAGAGCATGTTCTTCTGTAGGAAGCATGAACCTCAGATTCATTTCACTTTTTTTTTTTTTAAAGATGTATTTATTATAGCCGGGCGTGGTGGCACATGCCTTTAATCCCAGCACTTGGGAGGCAGAGGCAGGCGGGTTTCTGAGTTCGAGGCCAGCCTGGTCTACAGACTGAGTTCCAGGACAGCCAGGGCGATACAGAGAAACCCTGTCTTGAAAAACCAAAAAAAAAAAAAAAAAAAAAAAAAAAGATTTATTTATTATAATATCTATGTACACTGTAGCTGTCTTCAGATGCACCAGAAGAGGGCGTCAGATCTCATTACAGATGGTTGTGAGCCACCATGTGGTTGCTGGGATTTGAACTCAAAACCTTTGGAAGAGCAGTTGGTGCTCTTAACCACTGAGCCATCTCTCTAGCCCCCTCAGTTCACTTTTTAAGTTGTATGTTTTAAATTCTGGGGAGAAGGTAGATCATACCCATGATCCAAGCACTCAGGAAACGGAGTCGGGAGGATCAGTTAAGGGTCAGTCTGGTCTACATAGTTTCAGGTCACAGAGGACCTATGTACATAAAAAGAACTCTGTTTTAAAAAGCAAAACAAAAACAAAAAACAGGAGAAGCAGACGGGAATGTAAACATTGTACAGTATGATGAAGGATGAGGAGAAGTAACAGTTATGTTCTTATCTCTTTTTTGTTTTTGTTTTTGTTGTTGTTTTAAGACAAGGTTTTTCCATGTAGCCCTGGCTGTCCTGGAACTCACTCTGTAGACCAGGCTGCCCTCGAACTCCGAAATCCTCCTGCCTCTCTCTACCTTCCTATGTTCTTATCTCTTGACTTTGTACTTCTGACCCCTAGTGTGTCCATGGAGAGCTCCTTGGCTGAACCACAGGATGAATTGTTGCAGATTCTTAAAGATAAAAGGAGGCTTGAAGGACAGGTGGAGGCTTTGTCATTAGAAGCCAGTCAGGTAAGGGCTGTTTGATTGTTGCTCAATAAGCTGAATCTCTGAAAGAGTATGTGGGTCTTTGCTTTATGTAGTTTTATAGATAACTTTAAGTGTAATTCACCAGCAGGATGTCCATGTTACTCATTTTTGTCTGCTGGGTTTGCTGGTCTCAAACAAAGTTGTGCTAGCTTATCAACGGCTCATTCTTTCCCTTTGTCTCCATCAGAAGTTGCCAAGAGCATGTCCTAAATATACCTGAGAGTTTGTGACAATTGATTTCTCCTGGTGTCTTTACATTTCTCTCACAGAGTAAAAGTTTCATTTTATCCCCATTACTACCTTTTGTGTGGTTTCTGCATTTGCTTAATAGTTTTTTTAACTTCTTAAAGATTATTATATTTATTTATTTGTGTTCATATATTTGGTGGGGGTGAAAACTTGCAAGATTTGGTTCTTTCTTTCTAGCAAATGGGTTTGGGGAGTGAAACTAAGGTCTTCATGCTTGGAAGCAAGTGACTGTACCTGCTGAGCTATCTTGCTAATTCATGGTCTGCTTTGTCTGATACTAATTTTGCTATATCTTGTTTTCACTTGGGGGAGGGGTGGAGCCAGAGAGATGGAGCAGGATCATGAACACCTACAGCTCTTTCAAAGGACCAAGCTTGGTTCGCAGTGTTCATAAAAGGCAGTTCACAGCCACAAAGATGGTTCTTCATTTTCAACTTGTACTCTTGTTATATGGAACTTATTGATTAATTAATTAATTAATTTGGGGACAGCTTCTCTGGTAGCCCAGGCTGGCTTTGAACTTGCTATGGAACTGAGGATAACCTTGAACTCTTGATCTTCCTATGTGTACCTCTCAAAGGCTTGGATTACAGGCCTGTACCACCATGCCTGGCTTCTGTCTGTCTGTCTGTCTGTCTCTCTCTCTCTCTCTCTCTCTCTCTCTCTCTGTCTTTCTCTGTCTCTGTGTGTCTTTCTCTCTCTCTGTCTCTCTCTCTCTCTCTCTCTCTCTCTCCAATAACAAAGAACTAGCTTTTTATCTTTCTGTTGATAGTTTAGAGTGAGTGTTCATGGGAATTCAGCTATATGCTTTGTGGTGGAGAACATGCACAGAGAGAGAGAGAGAGAGACAACAAGATGGCTGACCAGGGGTGCCAACACTTGGGAAGCAGAGGCAGGTAGATTTCTGAGTTTGGGGCCAGCCTGGTCTACAAAGTGAGTTCCAGGACAGCCAGGGCTATACAGAGAAACCCTGTCTTGAAAAACCAAAAAAAGAAAAAAAAAAACAATCTTCCAAGGTGATTTCAGAGTTGTTGTTTTTTTTTTTTTTGGTTTTTTGAGACAGGGTTTCTCTGTATAGCCCTGGCTGTCCTGGAACTCACTTTGTAGACCAGGATGGCCTCGAACTCAGAAATCCGCCTGCCTCTGCCTCCCAAGTGCTGGGATTAAAGGCGTGCACCACTAAGCCCACCGATTTCAAAGATTTTAAGACAACTTTTGATTGTACACAGTTTTCTGTGCTAATTGGCAATGTTAACTGTCTCATCACATCCATTGATACTTCCTCTGAATACTTAGTCCTGAGGTGGGTCTAAGCACCTTTACTTCTTTGGAATTTGCTTTCTTTCTAATGCACTAACGAAATGGGTCCTATTAAACTTAGAATATGTATGGATCTCTGGCAGTTCCCTGTGGATGTCAGTTATATGGACTCTAAACTCCCCTTGATCTGGGATACAGCTCAGGGTTAGAGCCTTTGCCTAGCATGCTTAAGTCCCTGGGATCAGTCCCCAACACTACAAAGAAGTAAAATCTTGTTAAGTTTTACTGATTATCCCAGTTCCATTGGCGGTTGCTCCTCTGTCTGTTGGACATCCTGTTGTCACACTTCTCTTTAACATGTTGTGCTGAATTCCCACATATCCTCTTAGGTAGATCAGGCTGAGTAGAATATGCTAGTGGCAGGGGCTTGTCTTTGTGTTTCATTTGTCTTTTAATTTTATTTTGTTTATCAAACCCCCTTTTGTGGTTCTAGGGATTGAATTTGGGTCCTGTTGCACACTAATCAAGCACCCTGCCATTGAGCAATACTTGCAGCCCTCACTTGTCTCCTGGCTGGGGTCTGTAGCTCCTAGGGCCTGTTTGCTCTCTGTCCTGTGGCATTGTTGCTGTGCTCACTCAATGTCATTCTTGCATCTGAGTTATGGTTTAGCCTTTGAATTTCAACAATGGCACCATTTTTCTCATTGAGTTCAATCTGACTGAGTTTATCTTTCAGGGATCTGTCAACTTGTTTTATATTGGGGAACAGGTAACTGTCACATTTTAGTGACTGGCCTTTGGGTGGACTGTTTTTAAATAAAATTTATTTTTCTCTGTCCCACTGATTGTGAACATAAGAAGTTTCAGCAATCTTGCTAAAGCAGTGGTTGAGGGGCTGGAGAGATGGCTCAGTGGTTAAGAGCACTGACTGCTCTTCCAGAGGTCCTGAATTCAAATCCCAGCAACCACATAGTGGTTCACAGTCATTTGTAATGAGATCTATGCCCTCTTCTGTTGTGTCTGAAGACAACTAAAATGTGCTTATCTACAATAAATAAATATATCTTTTAAAAAAAACAGTGTTTGAGAGGAACTTATTTTTTTGAAAACCATTAATGTTGTTTGGGGATATTTTCAGGCACTTCAAGAGAAAGCTGAGCTACAGGCCCAGCTTGCTGCCCTGAGCACAAGGCTACAGGTACAGGTGGAACACAGCCACAGCAGCCAGCAGAAGCAAGACTCCCTTAGTTCTGAAGTGGACACTTTGAAGCAGTCTTGCTGGGATCTAGAGCAGGCCATGACTGACCTGCAGAGCATGCTAGAAGCTAAAAATGCCAGCCTGGCATCCTCAAACAATGACCTACAAGTGGCAGAGGAGCAGTATCAGAGACTGATGGCCAAAGTGGAGGACATGCAGAGAAACATCCTTAGCAAGGACAACACAGGTAAGCTCCGCAGCCCAGATGTGATTTCTGGATCCTGTAATTGGTATTATGTGGATAAAGCTTCAGGTTCACATCAGCTGCGTATTAACACAGAGACTTGCTACGTTGTTATAGTAAATACAACTTGGGCTGAACTCTTGAGAGTCTATGGTTTTGCATAAAGTAGGTAATGTAATCTCAGGAATTGACTTTGGACTTTGACCACCAGAAGTAATCCTTTCTGCTCTCCTACCTCCTAAATTCAGTGTTTTGGGGGTGTTTGAACTGTATATTTATTCTACATTTTATAGCTTGTCTTTTGCTATTTTGCGGGTTCTTCTTTCTTTTGCCATTCTCCACCTCTTTTCTTCCACGATTTCAACCCCCTAACACTAGATAGGAGAGAAAAAAGGATACAGGGGGCAAAATTATCGTTAAGTCTAGTTTCTGCTATTAGGGGCATTGAGTTCTTTGGGTCACGTTTGATCAGGATATCTACTTTCTTCTTGATGTTTCTTCTCTGCATATAACTACTTGACAAACTACAACCAACAATAGACAACCACCACCCAACCAATCTTGGGGACCTAGCACCTATATACCTTCTGAAAAATCCCCAGAATTTGAGGCATTACACTATTGCAGAAACTATCTGACCTGGCAAAATCATGCTCCCACTAAAGCATGAGGTAAATCATAGTCAGCTGCTGTGGACAATCTGAAGCAGCCCCACATCCCCACACCTGAGATTAAAATGAAAGCATATTCCTATTTCTGTGTTTTTATAAGAAACCAAACTTCTCATTACAACATTTATTTCTACCAATTTCAAATGCTGTCTACAATATTTAAGAGCAACGCCTATGTTATTGATTAGTAACCCTTTGTTAATTATGTTGGTCTATAGCCCTTAGGGGCTTATCTACAGGCCATTCATAAAGACACCCTGCTTTCAGTCTTCACCTGAGCCAAACCCTGGTACCAACTGATACTAAAAAGATGTTATTTGCATACAAGACAGAAAGAGTGGGCAGTGGGATTGGGAGACTGAAGGCCTCATGATAAAGAAGAACGCAGGCTTCTTAAGTGAGGCTTCTGTCCAGTGCAGTAGAGGGCCATGTCTGTGTTTCAGCTGGGGCTGTGAGGCTATGATGACCTTAAGGACAATAGTGATGAGCTGTTAACCCAGAAGCTCATTTCTAACACTAGATCATCAAAACAGTCCCTTAAATTGCTATTTTTCAGTCTTTGAGCATTTTATGGTACTTAATTCATTAGAGGAAAAAAATCTGAACATTTCTAAATAGGTTCATTTTGTTCCTTTCTAAGTTCTCATTACTTTGGAATTGAAGCACTGCAAAGAAGGGATCATAAATTCTCTTAAACAATCTTACTTTTATTTCTTTTTGAGACAGGGTCTTGTGTAGGTTAGACTGGCCTTGAACTTGCTATGTGGCTGAGGATGACCTTGAACATTGGATCCTTTTGCCTCCCATCTCCCAAGTGGTAAGCTAACAAGCTTGTGCCACTGATACCTGGTTGTCCTAGTTAGGGTCACTGTTGCTGTGATGAAACACCATGACCAAAGCAACTTGGGGAGAAAAGGGTTGATTTGGCTTATTTGGCATCTGTTTTTTTATACAACCCAAGACTACTAGCTCAGGGATGGCACTACCTTGAATGGTGGGCCCTCCCAGTTCAGTCACTAATTAAGAAAATGCCCTACAAGCTTACCTATCACCTGATCTTACTGAAGCATTTTCTTAATTGAAGTTCTCTTCTCTCTGATGACTTTAGCTTGTGTCAGACTGACTTAAAACTATCCACCAGACCGGTTACCCCTCTCTGTCTCTGTTTGTCTTTGTCTCTGTCTTTGTCTCTGTCTCTCTCTGTCATTCTCCTCTCATTTAAAATACTTAAACCAGGTTTAGTGACACGTAACTTTAGTTCCAGCTACTTTGAAAGCTGAGACAAAGGAATGAAAAGCTTGTGGCCTGGACAGTTTAGCAATCCCTGTGACCACATAAAATAAAGAAGCGAAGAAAAATGTCTTCAGAATACAAGTAGTTTCCCAAGTTCAAGATTTAATTTAAAATTTAAGATGTCTGATTTTGTTTGTATTGTTGATGACTGACTTCTTCGACTGTCCTTCTTACTTTCCTCCCACCCTGTTCATACTGAGTTGACCAAATGACCAATTAGCAGGTGCTACTGCAGAATCAACCATACGGCACTAGTGCTGTTTCTTTATGGCAAACTGATGTCACTGGATTCCCAAAGATGAGAACCATGGTGACATGGCAGTTTCTGGGACACATGGTTGGGTTTTGGTCATTTCAGGTTCCATAATTGGGATTTCTTCCCAGGGTAATTTTTTTGTAATTCCAGCTTTACTCAAGCACTTTTGTGATTGTTCATGGATATGGCCATGGAATTAGCTAAATATTTGAATTACTTGATGTGTGTCGTCCTGCCTCTGTAGAAGAGGACGTAACTCAGACCTCAGTCCCTCAGTCTTGCCCTCGGCTCAGGTCGGCCAGTGTGTACCCTTTCTGTATCTGTTCAGGGCCGCAAGTCCAGTCATGGGCTGTCTTGGGGGGTAATTGCTATTTAAAATGGCTCCAACTGCTTATATTCTGTATGTGAGGAGGCTCTAAGCAGTTTTATAGAAAAGACAATTCCTTAAAGAAATTCTCCAAAGGCATTGTAGCTGACTTACATAGAGCTGCTGGCCATGAGCTTTATAGTCATTCATAATAATTAAGATAATAAATAAGTGGATGAATAATTAATAGATAAATAATTAAGCAGATATTAATTAAGGTGTGTTTAAATCACAGGTAAATGAACAGATATTTTTATCAGTTAATAGAACTGTTGGGACTAGGGGCTCATAGGAAACCCCTTTCTATCTGGGAGTAGTGGTTCTCTGTCTACCACTGCTGTTTTTGTGGTAACTTTATAGAATATGGCCACTGTGCAGAACCAGCATCAATGGTACTGCTTATCTCTGTAGACTTCAACTTTAGGTCAAGTGACCCCCCAGCTGTGGCTTTTTTGTTGGTGCTTGTTAGTCTGAGTTGGCCGTGCTTGCTTACTTTCAGTGCATGACCTGCGGCAACAGATGACAGCGCTACAGAGCCAGCTCCAGCAAGTACAGCTGGAGCGCACAACACTGACCAGCAAACTACAAGCATCACAGGCTGAAATCACTTCTCTGCAGCATGCCCGGCAATGGTACCAACAGCAGCTTGCTTTGGCCCAGGAGGCCAGGGTCAGGCTGCAAGGAGAGATGGCCCATATCCAGGTACAGTGCCAGAAACTCCCTTCAGGGCTGTGGAGCATGCTTCCCCTGCATTGCCGGGCTATGGGATATGCTTGCAAAGGTGTGAAACGCACCTAAAACTCCAGAGGCTAAAACAAGAGGATCACAAGTTCAACGTTAGTAGAATAGTGGTAAAGGGTGTTTATGGTTTTAGATATCATGGGTATGGTTTTGTTTAGCGACTGCTGATTACTTTACAGCCAATACCCATCCTTCCTCTACAAGAGCTTCTCATGCCTTTCTTCTATCAAAGGATAAATCTTTCTTTTTTTTGTTTTTGTTTTTGTTTTTGTTTTTGTTTTTCGAGACAGAGTTTCTCTGTATAGCCCTGGCTGTCCTGGAACTCACTCTGTAGACCAGGTTGGCCTAGAACTCAGAAATCCGCCTGTCTCTGCCCCCCAAGTGCTGGGATTAAAGGTGTGCGCCACCACACCCAGCAGGATAAATCATTCTTTGACCACACCACTCAGACCCACATTTCATGGACTTTGAGGCTCTGAATCTCTTTCTTGTGATGTTCTTGTATGACAGAGTATTGGCAAGTAGTCCCTCTCAGAGTTAGATTTTTCTCTGGCTGCTTGGTCTTGGCCAACAGGTATTTCCTATGTGAACTGTTGCTTTCAGGTTCTGTAAGGGACATTTTCTTCTTCCCTATTTTGTTAGTAGAAGCTAAACAAGCCAGCCTTTGAATTTGCATTTGTGAGGGCATCTGTTGGTTTGTGTATCCTTTAGACAGAAGTAGCACTTTAGCATGAAGCCTATCTGGCAGCTTTACTTAGGCAGCATGCCTTTGAAATATGTAAGAGAAATAGGTAAGTTTCTGGAATATATTTCACTCCAAAGGTCAGGGCCTGACTGGTTACACTAACTGAAGATGACAAAGAGCACTTTCTGTCATCCCTTTAATAATGTATCTTAGCCAAGAATGAAACAGGTCAGTAATCCCAGCAATTGGAATGCAGAGGCAGGTGGATATCTGTGAGTTCTGAGGCCAACCTAGTCTGCAAACCAGTTCTAAGACAGCCAGGGCTACACAGAGAAACCCTGTTTCAAACAAAAACAAAAGAAATAAATTGCTGTGCTCTTTAGGTGTGGAATATTCAAAGAAGTTGGGTTCATGTGTTAGTGAGGGAAATTGGAAGATAAGAGTAATCAAGGAGAGTGGCAATTTAAGAAACTGCCTGCTCCACCCCCCCAATTCTGTAACTAGGGTTCTTCATGCTGTTTCTGTCCCAGACTACTGCTTTCTGTTGTCAGGGTCATTCAGTGCAATGGAAGATGCAGGGCAGTCCTCTTTTTGCTGTCTTTAAACACAGTCTCAGCAACTGCTGTACCTCAGTGCAGCTTTTCTGTCTCTGAGGCCCACCTTGAATTTGTTGTGTATCCTTTAGAAGTAGCACTTTAAAGAGCACTTTCTGTCATCAGTGCAGCTTTTCTGAGGCCCTGACCTTTGGAGTGAAATATATTCCAGAAACTTACCTATTTCTCTTACATATTTCAAAGGCATGCTGCCTAAGTAAAGCTGCCAGATAGGCTTCATGCTAAAGTGCTACTTCTGTCATCCATCTTGAATGTCAGATCAGAGCGTCTGCTAGGGTTACACATGAGGTGGGGAGATCTTGCCACAGACCTGTTGTACTTGAATGTATATCTTGCATCTCTCTGCTGCCTCTCAACACCTTTAGGGCTTGTGATGCTGGGCTCCCCTTCTTGAAGACACTGTGAGTTAAATCAGGTCCTGATTGTCTCTGGAACTGGTGGGGATCCAGTGGGATCTGGTTATTAGTTTATAGGTAGACCTTAAATAGGAACTATAGTGTAGGTCATGTCCAAACTACACATTCTCAGGTGTGAAGGTCTGATTTGGTGGGCAGCCCCCTTCCCCATACAGAACCCACATGGTTCAAGTTCAGGGTAGGTTGGCAGAGGATTTGTGTAGGTGAGTCCTGAGGTGGAAGACAGAAGGGCAGGAGCTTTCCTTGCAATAGGTGACATTGAGAAATTCAGTCAGTAGCCATTGTTAAAAAAAGAAAGAACATCTTAGTGACTAGGGATAAGCTAGGCCACACTTGATACCTAATTTTAAGTTTCTTTTTACCTCCTGGATTTTTCTTCTGAAGGTTGGACAGATGACCCAAGCGGGCCTTTTGGAGCACCTGAAGCTTGAGAATGTGTCCCTATCGCATCAGCTGACAGAAACTCAGCATAGATCCATCAAGGAAAAAGAGCGCATAGCTGTTCAGCTCCAGAGCATTGAGGTGAGGACTGTGGTGATAGTGGAGTGATACTGTTTATCCCACTTTGGTTCTTGCTGGCAAGTGTAAAATATACACAGACATTATCAAAATACCCATAAGTAAACATAAATGTATCTTCTGAATATGTATACTTTTGTATATTATTTAATATTTAAAAAACTTGTTTTGCTGCTGCAGACATGGCTTAGTGGGTAAGAGCACTTGCTGTGCCAGCACGAGGACAGGAGTTACATGAAAGTCAGACATGGCTGTGTGTGCCTGTAACCGCAGCATTTATGGGAGGTTGAGACTAGAATCCTGTGACCTTGCTGTCTAGCTAGCCTAGACAAAATGGTAAGCTTCCAATTCAGTGAGAGACATTGCTTCAAGGTAGTATAGTGGAAAGAAACAGAAACAGACACACAGTATTTTTCTTGGGTTTGTACATACACATACGTGAGTGTGTGTTGCCACACATTTATGTGCATGCACCTCAAAAACATATAACACACACACACAATCTCTTTGAGCAACATGCAGTTGCTCTTTTCAGCATTTTGGAATTCTACCTGTGGTCTGCCCTGAGTGTTCTTGGGTCCTTACTCATCTTTAAAGCCTCCCTTGGAGTTCCTACCAGTGCACTGTTGCACTCTTGGGCCAGAGCTAACCCCAGAGTGAATGGAGAGAAAGGGGACTATGTTTGAATGATAGACAGTATTTCCAGGGCCAGTGATAACAGGGGTTTGTATTTGTTTGCAAGCATTCAGCCTGCTTCAGTCCTCCTGTGCACAGTGCTCTTCTGAAGGCATTTTCATTATTGCCTGCTGTTTCTACAGATCATCTCTAGATGATGATGATGGGACATGAGCTGTATTTTGCTTGGATCTAGATCCTATTCTCTAACACCTAGGTCAGTAGTTCTCAACCTTCCTAATGCTACAACCCTTTAATATAGTTCCTTATGTTGTGATGACCCTCAACCATAAAATTAATTTTTTGCTACTTGATAACTATTTTGCTACTGTTATGAATCATGGTGTAAATATTTGACACGGCAACCCCCCAGGTTGAAAACCACTGCTCTGGATGATTTCTTAGCTACTCTGGAGACTTTCTTTTTCTCTTGCTTTTCAGAACAGGCCTATGTGGCCCAGGCTGACGTCAGACTCTTCCATAGCTTTGGATAACCCTAAACTCTTAACCACCTGCCTCTTAATCTCCTGAGTTTTGTAATTGTATACATGTCCCACAATACCCATTTTAATGTGATATGGGAATCAAAACCAGAGATTTGTGAGTTAGGCAGTCATTCTACTATCTGCGTTCTATCCCTAGCCCCTTGCCCTAGTCTTTATTTTTTTATAAATTGGGCAGTATTACTTGCTTAATATTCTTGTTTCAAAAAGAAAAACAAAACAAAATGTAAAACATCTAGCAAGTCAAAGACTGGCAGGATGGTAAATTTACTTGCTGGCAAGCCTATTGACTTAAGTTTAATCCCTGCAACTCACATGGTGGAACTAAAAACTAACTTCCACAAGTTATACTCTGACCTCAACATTGGCACCATGGCACGTGAACACATGGCATGTGTGCATGCACACACGTGCTCACGTGCTTACATACACACACGCACACAGACATAAACCAAATATAAAAAAGTTTTATATGTAAAAAAATCTAGTCAGTAATGATTGTGAACTGTGCCTGGGCCAGTTTTGATCCTGATCTTCCATAGATAGTTACACAGGAATTCAGCTTTCCTATGGCTTTTCTGATTTCTCATCATCTCATCTTCCTACCTGTACCTTTGTCAGATGGAGCATGCAACCATTTGGCTCGGATAATGGAAGAGAATTAGGTTGAGAGCTATGATGACTAAAGGCTCTGTTAAGAGCTAAAAACAAGCCGGGTGTGGTGGCGCACGCCTTTAATCCCAGCACTTGGGAGGCAGAGGCAGGCGGATTTCTGAGTTCGAGGCCAGCCTGGTCTACAGAGTGAGTTCCAGGACAGCCAGGGCACACAGAGAAACCCTGTCTCGAAAAATAAAAAAAAAAAAAAAAAAAAAAAAAAAAAAAAAAAAAAAAAAAAAAAAAAAAAAAAAAAAAAAAAAAAAAAAAAAAAAAAAAAAAAAAAGAGCTAAAAACAAGCCAGGTGTGGTGGCGCACACCTTTAATCCCAGCACTCGGGAGGCAGAGGCAGGTGGATTTCTGAGTTCGAGCCCAGCCTGGTCTACAAAGTGAGTTCCAGGACAGCCAGGGCTAGACAGAGAAACCCTGTCTTGAAAAAAAACAAAAAAAAACAAAAAAAAGAGCTAAAAACAGTTTTGATATATAAATTATTTCCTGTAAGAAATGTGCCAAAAGCCAGGTGTGGTGGCACATGCCTTTAATCCCAGCACTCAGGAGGCAGAGGCAGGCGGATTTCTGAGTTCAAGGCCAGCCTGGTCTACAAAGTGAGTTCCAGGACAGCCAGGACTAGACAGAGAAACCCTGTCTCGAAAAACCAAAAAAAAAAAGAAAAAGAAATGTGCCAAAGTTGAATGTGATGGTATACACCCAGTGCTATCCCAAGTGTGTATATGTACACCATATGTAATTTTATGCAATACTTCTCAGGCCTTCATGCATGTCAGGCTAAAGCACTTTTCATAGTTGAACTATATTTCTGTTTTTTTTTTTTTGTTTTTGTTTTTTTGTTTTTTTCAAGACAGGGTTTCTCTGTGTAGCCCTGGCTGTCCTGGAACTCATTTTGTAGACCAGGCTGGCCTCGAACTCAGAAATCTGCCTGCCTCTGCCTCTGCCTCTGCCTCTGCCTCCCAAGTACTGGGATTAAAGGCATGCGCCACTATCACCCGGCTGAACTATATTATACTAACTATAGCTCAGTTTTCCCAAGTGCTCCTCCCTCTACCTCAGCTTTTTTAAGTAGTCAAGAAGATTGTTTGACTGGTTCTCTCTTGGGATGAGCCTAGGTCAGCTGGGATAAGAGTCCTCAGTAGCCTAGCCGTGCCTCTACCTTGTATAAGTCCATAGGTACCACCCAGTGACTCTGAGTTTGTCAGGTTGCAGTTCATAGACAGGATGGAGATATGAATAGGGACTTCTTACATAGCAGTGGGTTAAACAACCCGATTGATTGATTGATTGATTGATTTAATGTATGAGAGTACATTGTTGTTATTTTCAGACACACAGAAGGAGGGCATCATATCCCCATTCCAGATGGTTGTGAGCCACCATGTGGTTGCTGGAAATTGAACTCAGGACCTCTGGAAGAGCAGTCAGTGCTCTTAACCGCTGAGCCATCTTTCCAGCCCACTCACAACCCTCTTAACTCCAGTTCCAGGAGACCTTTTCTGGCCTCAGCAGGCCACTAAGCATGCATGTGGTACCTACCCATACATACATCCAGTAAAAACACACATACACATAAAATAAATCTTTAAAAGAAACACTATTTTCTTATTCAGGCTGACATGTTGGATCAGGAGGCAGCATTTGTACAGATTCGGGAGGCGAAGACAATGGTGGAGGAAGACCTCCAAAGGAGGCTGGAAGAATTTGAAGGTGAACGGGAGCAGTTACAGAAAGTGGCGGATGCAGCAGCATCCCTAGAACAACAGTTAGAACAGGCAAGTAACCGTGCTCTCTAGACCCTAGGGTCACGGGGGTTGCTGTTTCTGTGGCTATGGGCCTTGCCTGGTCTGCATGTCCACGTGCCATTCATACGTGCTCTGTGTGTGATCTCTGGCATGAGGCTGTATTGGTAGTTGAGGTTTGTTTTGGACTATCTGTTGAACATATTTGATGGTCACTATTCAACTGTTCTGTTGCCAGCCTGATCATGGGTTTGTTTCTTTGTATTCATGGACTCTAAAATTTTACATAAGAAAGACTTTTCGGGGCTGGTGAGATGGCTCAGTGGGTAAGAGCACCCGACTGCTCTTCCAAAGGTGATGAGTTCAAATCCCAGCAACCACATGGTGGCTCACAACCATCCTTAATGAGATCTGGCGCCCTCTTCTGGAACGCCTGAAGACAGCTACGGTGTACTTACACATATAATAAATAAAATAAATCTTTAAAAAAAAAAAAAAAGAAAAAAAGAAAGACTTTTCAGTGAATCATCAAAATTACTTAAATTCTAAATATCAAAAAAATATAAATTCTTGTACCAGGGTGGAAGGCAGCATGTTAAGTTTATTACTTATTTCCAGGTGAAGCTGACATTGTTTCAGCGAGATCAGCAGCTTGCAGCACTTCAGCAGGAGCACCTTGATGTGATAAAGCAGCTTACATCGACGCAGGAGGCTCTGCAGGCCAAAGGGCAGTCTCTTGATGACCTGCATACACGTTACGATGAGCTACAAGCAAGGCTGGAGGAGCTGCAGAGAGAGGCTGACTCCAAGGAGGATGCAATTCACTTCTTGCAGAATGAGAAGATTGTCTTGGAAGTGGCTCTACAATCGGCCAAGAGTGACAAGGAGGAACTTGACAGAGGAGCACAGCGTTTGGAAGAAGATACTGAGGAGACATCAGGACTTTTGGAACAATTGAGACAAGATTTGGCTGTCAAGTCCAACCAGGTAACACTAGCTTAGATGTTTTCTGGGCTGTGTTCTGTTGCAAATGTGAGTGATCTGCGGAAATGTTAAGAAAGAAACCTGTAGTTCTCGTTGCACCCTTTCCCTCCATCAGCCTCTGGGTGTGGAGGAACCATATACTGGGAAACCAGGTTCTCTCTGTGCGTGTGTGCACTGCTGTGGAAAACTGTCTGAATGTATCTGCCGAAAGACCTGTTTTGTTTTCAGCTAGAGGAGAAGTTGCGGAATACTTGGCTTTGCTTCTTTTTTTTTTTTTTTTTTTTTTTTTTTTTTTTTTTTTTTTTTTTTTTTTTTTTTTTTTTTTTTTTGCTTGATCTTTGGCAGCAGTTCAGTCCCGTAGCAAACACCACATACAATTCAGCAGCTACAGACCAGTCCTCTAGGCAGGCAGACACCAGGCATGAACCAGCAGCTGTCCTTCAGTCCTGAAGGAGCCATGGGCTGGCTGAAGGAACCTCAGGCCAACCAGCCTGAGGTGAGGCCGTGAATGGAAGACTGCCACAGGAACCTCATGAGCAGTTTTGGGGCAAACTTCTGTCAATGACAGCATTCCCTCAAGCTGAGCTCAACAATGCCATGTAAGGCAAACCAATACAAGTGTGTGGTTAGCAAAGAATAGCAAGATGGAACAAAGCAAACCAGTGCTCTCCTTCATCAAGGGTCCTTTCATTTCCACTTCAACCCATTCTTCTGCAAACCTCCTCTAGGTGGAGCACTTGCAGCAGGAGACAGCCACATTGAGAAAACAGATGCAGAAAGTAAAGGAGCAGTTTCTTCAGCAAAAGGTAAGACTCGGACAAGTGTTGGGCATACCGCTGAGTAGTCTGTCTGTGGCAGTAGAAGAAAATCAGAAAGAGGGAAGCATCTGAGTCTGTCTTATCATTTTTGAAGGCATACTTATCCTAAGTTGTCACTCACCATCTTGCAGACAGTGAGGCATCATGCCCTTTCTCCCCTGAGGTAGGATCTCTGACCCTCAAAGACTGAATGTGGTACATAGCTACCATTGTGGTGCCTTGGGGGGTGCCTTGTTGTTATCACTCCCAAGAACGATGTGGTTTTGTTTGTTTTTTGTTTTGTTTTGTTTTTGGTCAGCGTGTGCTGGTTGTGTTTGTTGTATAGAGTGTGAAAAGCTTACATTATAATCTAACATTAAAACAAACATAGTTTGTACCGAAAAGGTCCATGACCTAAGTTTTGTATTTTGAAGCCCTTGTCTCCTGGTGGAGGAGTGGCTCTGATTCCTTGCTTGGTGGCTAGCCATTAGTTGAATGTTTTGTTCTAAGAGAGGAAGATCCTCCAAAGCTCATTTATAAGTAATGTTTCATTTTTTATTGAGATACACAAAGGATTAACTTTCAGAATCCAAGAACCCCAACCAAAGGGAGATAATTCCTTGTGAGATCACCCAGAAGATAACAAGGATTGCAGGAAGATAATGGGATGCTTCATGCAATGTTCAGATTTAGGGTCGTTTGTAGTCACATTGTGTGACAGAAATCCAGATGTGCCATCATCATTGGTGTTTCTCAATGGGTAGTATCAGATTTCACTAACTGTATTGTTTTGTGTAAAAAGTTCTACCCTAGAGCTAGAGATGTAGTTTAGTGGTTAAAGCATTTTCCTCTAATCCTCTAAGCCCTGGGTTCCTAGAATGTGAGTGAGAAGATGGTTATACCTTGAAAATTGATGGTAAACCCTTGTATAAAGAAGCCTTATTCCCCGAGTAAGGTACTGACTGTTACGGCTTATTACTTGTGTCTTGAAGGTGATGGTAGAGGCATACCGGCGGGATGCTACTTCCAAAGACCAACTCATCAATGAACTGAAAGCCACCAAGAAACGGCTGGACTCTGAGATGAAGGAACTGAGGCAGGAGCTAATCAAGCTGCAGGGAGAGAAGAAGACTGTGGAAGTAGAGCACTCACGACTGCAGAAGGACATGTCCCTGGTTCACCAGCAGATGGCAGAGCTTGAGGGGCATCTCCAGTCAGTACAGAAAGAACGAGATGAAATGGAGATTCACCTGCAGGTGAATACATAGGTTCTTTTGAGTTGTGAAGGCTCAGCTAGGTGTGTTGGGGGCTTCCTGTGTACAGGGTGGAATGGGGAGCATTGACCAAGAAAGACTTTTAAAACAATCTAGAGACAAGGCCTTCCTGAAACTAGTATTCAGATAAATGTATGCTGTGATGCCACATGAAAGAAACAAAAAAGAGTGAGCTCACATCAGGACATGCCATGTGTTAGAGGGTCTGGGGAGCTAGTTTCCTGAGCCTCAAAGTCCACAGAGTTGGCACCAGACAGAAGGGAGAGAGCAAGTGCTCTGCAGATAGCCTGAGTATAGGCAGGATGCAGTCACGGGAGGATCGTGTGGCCCCCTACCCATTCCCTCTGCCAGGACATTGGCTTTAGGAAGGCATTTAATGGCCTGGACATAGTGGTCAAATTTGTTGTGGTTGTTTTGTTTTGCTTTATGTGTATGGATGTTTTGGCTGCATGTCTATCTCTTTACTATGTCTGTAATACCCATAAAAGCTAAAAGAGGATATTGAATTGCTTAGAACTGGAATTATATATGATTATGAACTGCTATGTGGGTTCTGGGAATTGAAATTGAGTCCTCTAGGAGAGCAGCCAGGTCTCTCAACCCCCAGAAATACATTTGATCCCTAGGAAGTGTTGTCATCAGTGACAGATATCTAGAGTAGGTGGCTTTTTACTTACTGCACATGTTTTTTGTTGTTGTTGTTCCTTTTAAAGTCTTTGAAGTTTGACAAAGAGCAAATGATAGCCCTTACCGAGGCCAATGAGACACTGAAGAAACAAATAGAAGAGCTGCAACAAGAGGCCAAGAAGTAAGTCTGAGCAGCATACACCTACCTATGGAGGAGCACCAGCTCTGGTGGGAGAGGGATTATTTGGATAGTCCTCGGTGTTGCTGTGTTCCTAACATACCCTTACTAAACTTGAGCTCGTGAAGAAGCAGCCTGGAGCATGGTTCTAACATTCCTTCATGATTTGGCAGTTACCTTTTTTTTTTTTTTTTTTACTTATTTATCTGAATTTATAAGTTGATTTGCTCAAGCATCCTTTGCAGAAGCACTCCCTTTGCCTCAAAGCTGGAGATGAAAGCCAGGTTGTTCATTATACTAAATAGAAGCTGTATCATGAAGGTACATGCCCTAGTCCTAAAATCTCCTTTTATTTAATCTGACTTTATGCTACACACTGGTGTCAGTGTCCTGTCATCCCTGCTTTCTCACTAGGGTTAGCACTGAGACTCATCTGTCACAAATCAAAACACATGACTCTTACCAGCCATTATTCATATATGTGTATATGCAAATACCCTTTTGGGCTGTTTATTTATTTTATTTTTCTAGACAGAATAGCACTATGTAGCTCTGCCTGGCCTAGAACTCATTGAGATCCAGCTATCTTTGCTTTTTTGGTTTTTGAGACTCTCTCTCTTTATAGCCAAGACTGATTTCAGACCTGTGATATTTCTACTTCACCTTCTCAAATGCTGGGATTACAGTATGAGCTCTGACTCTCAACCTCTTGGGACCTCTTTACTCCCTGGTATATTCTGTGCTGCTTATGTCTTATCAGCTAGTCATATCTTCAAAATCCTGCTGAGAGTTTGTTTCTGACCTTCGGGAAAATGTTGGGGGTATTTTTTGGTTGAAGTGTGTTGTTTCTGCTCTCAGAAGATCATTTTGTTTTGTTGAGTAAAGGCCTCTCTCTCTCTGTAGCCCAGCTGGTCTGTGTCCAGCACAGTCTCTGGCTTATAGCTGTCTTCCTTTCTCAGCCTCTCAGATGCTGGAATTACAGGTGTATACCACCATACCCATCACAAAATCACTTTTAAATTGTACAGAGAGGAGGGCAGATCTTGATGATAGTAGATTCGACTTAGTAGATTTATACTGTTTCTCCTATCCCTCTAGCATAGATTCTTGACAGATAGCTTTTCTCCTTTAGTAACCAAAACAAAACAAAACAAGAACACAATTGCCCAAGTTCTCCTGAGGATCAGCCAGGTTTGGGGAACACAGAATGTGGTCTCTCAAGAGCTAGTACCCTAAGCCTAGGGTAGTGGTAGGCACATCTCTTGAGTTTAAAACCACCATGGTGTACAGAGCAAGTTCCAGGACAGACAGGGCTACACAGACAAACTCTGTCTCAGAAAAACAAAACAAACAAAAAGAAACCCTACCATCCAGCTCTAGAGGGTGAATATGTCAACATATCCCCTTGGTGTTTCAGGCCGGGGAGCTGGTTGGTTGCACTGAAGGTTAACTCAGCTTTCTCCTGTCTCAGGGCCATCACAGAACAGAAGCAGAAGATGAAGAGGCTGGGCTCAGATCTGACCAGCGCCCAGAAGGAGATGAAGACTAAGCACAAGGCTTACGAGAATGCTGTGAGCATTCTCAGCCGTCGCCTGCAGGAGGCTCTGGCTTCTAAGGAGGCCACCGATGCAGAGCTGAACCAGCTCAGAGCTCAGAGCACAGATGGCAGCAGTGACCCTGTTCTACATGTAGGTAAACACATTTCTCCCTGTCAAAGTCCTTAGGACTCTTGGATTTCTTTTGTTGTGGGTTTTTTTGTTTGTTTGTTTTTCAAGAAAGGATTTTTCTGTGTAGCAGCCCTGGCTGTCCTGGAACTTGCTTTGTAGACCAAGCTGGCCTTGAACTCACACTAGACTGAAGCAGGACAATCAGGATTTCAAGGTTAATCTTGGCTGTATGGCCAATTCTAAGCCAGCATGAGCTATATGAGACCTATATCAAACAAAAGAATAGAGCCTTCTGAGTTGGGTTTAGTAATGCAATCCCAACACTTGTGAGGCTGGGGGGAGAAGTTCACTACTTCAGTGCTATCCTGTGCTGTTTAGTAAGGGGGCTCTGTTTCAGAAACTAAAGCAACTGGGCTGGATGAATGGCTCAATGGGTACAGGCCTCTTCCACCATGCCTGATGACTTGAGTTTGATTCCCAGTCACATTGTTGGAGTCAGGAAGAGACCTGACACCCAAAAGTTGTCCTTTGAAATGTGCATGCACATAAGAAAACCTACATACATGCACATACACATAACAGTAAGTGAATAATGTGGAAAAAAGAATTTAAAACACAAAATCTAGAATGTGATTGGGTATGTGTCAATGAGAGTTGAAGGAGGAAAAGGCCAGTGACTAAATATGTCTCCCATTTTGGCTTTCAGGAGAAGATTCATGCTCTGGAGGTAGAACTGCAGAATGTTGGCCAAAGCAAGATACTACTGGAGAAGGAGTTACAGGAGGTGATCACAATGACTAGCCAGGAGCTGGAAGAGTCCCGGGAGAAGGTGCTGGAGCTAGAAGATGAGGTAACACCTGCATTGATAAGCACAGTGGCTGTGCTTTGCTCCTGGATCGCCTCGAAATTGTTGGTGGACCACATTGTTGCCAGTACTCTAGGGAGGATGTCAGTAGTTACCACTTTTACAGTTATCACATGGCTAAGACTACTGAGACATTTGGAGGCAGGTGTGTCTAGCCTATAGCCCCCTATGCCACATGAGTTCCAGGATAGCTGTGAATCCATCTTAACAGATTTGTCATTAAGTCAGTGTTTAAAGGTTAGATAATCCTGTTCTTTTCCCAGTTAGGATGCTTTGATTTAAATAACAAACCCAAATTAAATCTGCCAAAGAACTGACAACTCAGTTTATTAGTCTTGTTTTGTTTTGTTTTTTTGTTTTCTGAGACAGGGATTCTCTGATTTCATTAAGTATTTCATTTGAGATTCCTCTGTTGAGAATTCTCTGTTTAGATCTATAATTCTTTTTGTTTTTTGGTATGTTTTTTTGTTTTGTTTTGTTTTTTGAGACAGGTTTTCTCTGCAGTCCTGGCTGTCCTGGAACTCGCTCTGTAGACCAAGCTAGCCTTGAACTCAGAGATTTGCCTGCCTCTGCCTCCCGAGCACTGGGATTAAAGGTGTTAGTTACCACACTGCCAGGCCTATTAGCCCTGTTCAAGCAGTGCTTCAGCACTGTCACCAAGATCCTGTCTCCTGCCCCTGGGCAACCCTACCATGTTGCTACAGTAGGGCCTTTAGGAACTTTACATAACTAACATTTTGAGATGTGTGTTTTGTTCAGCAATTTCTATCCTGTCCTCAAGTGGGTATTGTTGAGATCAGATCAACTCCATGCTTGTTTGTGAGCCCCTTATCCGAGGCCCTGAGTAACTAGTTTCTGGACTGGCTTCTAGGAAGCCTGTGAACTCAAAAGAGTAGCAGACTCGTAGGTAGTAAGTCAAGGACAGTGTATTAGCTCTTGGTGAAAATTGCTTACCTTTTTCAGTCGAGTAGTCTGTCTTGCAGAATTTGATTTTGCATGTGGGGAGGTGTTGCTTTTGATACAGGGTCTCCTGTATCCATGGTGGCTTTGAGTTGATCCTTCTGCCTCTGCCTCCCAAGCACTGGGGTTATGACCATGGATCACCACACCTGCCCAAGAGCATGACATTTTACATGTACCAATATGTTTCAGCTTCAAGAATCCAGAGGCTTCAGAAGGAAGATAAAACGTCTTGAAGAATCAAATAAGAAACTAGCTCTGGAGTTAGAGCATGAGCGAGGGAAGCTCACCGGCCTTGGACAGTCTAATGCAGCTCTGCGGGAGCACAACAGCATTCTGGAGACTGCACTAGCCAAGAGGGAAGCTGACCTGGTACAGCTGAATCTGCAGGTGCTGAGACCTATATCTGCCAGGAGCAGCATGAGAGTCATGTGGGACATACTTATTATCAGTGTTCTCATCAAACTGAGTCATAGCCACTTTCAGGGGACCACACCTGGCTCAGAGGAACCTGGCCATGGCATAAACCTGGATCCCCAGCAGTAAGAGCCTGTGCTCATTGTACCAAGTTCACTAGTCCCTTTTGTGTAGTAGGCTCCAGGTGGGACAGGTCAGACTGTCCTCTGGTTCTAGACAGCAACCTGTACAAAAGACACTTGCCTGAAGTCATTATAGGATTTAAAGCTGAAATTTGAACCCCAACGTGGCATCTTATTGTACATTCTGTTCTTAGCTCCTTAGCTTCTTCAGTGCTTTGGAGGACACTGAACAGTTCAAGGAAAGTTTAAGAATATCAGTTAAGGGTCACTGGGGTTACATCTTCACTAGTGGCCTCTTACAGTGCCAATCCTCAGCTCCTCTCCATTACCCTTCATGCTTTCAAAGCCAGTACCACCTGAGTGACTCTTAAACTACCAAGTTCTACTGCCAGCACAAGATACAACACAGCTTTTCTGTGTTCTCAGGAAACTACCCAGATTTCACCTTAATGATGGTGGTCTCTTCTCAATCACCATTAATTTCTTAGCTCCAGCTAACCAGCATCAAATTGTCCCAGTAATACCAAGTTTTCATTTCTTTTTTTGGGGGGGGGTTTTCGAGACAGGGACAGGGTTTCTCTGTGTAGCTCTGGCTGTCCTGGAACTCACTCTGTAGACCAGGCTGGCCTCGAACTCAGAAATCCGCCTGCCTCTGCCTCCCGAGTGCTGGGATTAAAGGCGTGCGCCACCACACCCGGCCAAGTTTTCATTTCTATAGTCCTTGTTAATCCTAATCACACATGAGTCTTAAGCCCCTGCTGACCAGAATGACAGAATCTTAATCCAAAGTAGTAAACAGCCCTGTTAGAGTTTCTAAACTTGCCTCTGAAACTTCACCAGCCAGGCTTCCGTCTCTGCACCTCTGCCCCTCTGGTCTCCGCATTCTTAACCTTCCAAGCTCCTAAAGAACATCCTACTGAGTTCTGAATGAGCTCAGGGCTTCAGCTCAAAGTTCCAAGGCCCTTCACAGTCTTCCCCACATCATGGTCAGGTCTGTCACAGCACTACCCCACTACTGTCTCAGGCTTTCTGTTGCTCTGTGAAACACCATGACCAAAACGCAAGTTGAAAAGGAAAGGCTTTATTCACCTTACACTTTACATTTCTAACATGTGCCTGGCCCTTTAAATGACTCTGTGCTCTTTGGTGACAGTTGGCTCTTGTACTTCTGGGAACAGGAATGGACATAAAAGCCAGCAGAGAGAGAGAGGGGAGAAAGGAATTGAAGAGAGCATCAGGATTGGGGAGGAGCGGTAGGGTCCAGGAGACAGAAGCATAGGGTCAGAGAAGAAAGAGTTGAGTAGGGCTAGAGAAGAGATTTTGAAAAGAAAATAAGAGATAGTTGAAAGTGAATTTGGCTCCCAGTCTGAGCAGACAGTTGGTACATTGTTGTTTATCACTGAAGGAAATCAGGACAGGAACTCAAGCAGGGTAGGAACCTGGAGGCAGGAGCTGATGCAGAGGTCATGGAGAGGTGTTGTTTACTATGTGGCTTCCTCAAGTTTTCTCATTCTGCTTTCTTATAGAGCACAGGACCACTAGTCCGGGGATGACACCACCCACAATGGGCTGTCCCCACCTCCTGGGTTGATCACTAATTGAGAAATGCCTTTCAGCTGGATCTCATGGAGGCATTTCTTCAACTGAGGCTCCTTCCTCTCTCGTGCCAGACTCTAGTTTGTGTCAAACTGAAACAAAACCAGCCAGTACATGTCACACACAAGCCTTAAAATTATGTAGTTACTAGAAGAGTTTAGTTAATTTACATTTTGCTCCAGTTTCTTTCACTACTGTCCTTGCTGGGCTGCCTTCCTTGTAAACATCTTATGATACATTTGCATCTTTCTTTTGGGTTCGAATCTGTGTTCTTGTACACAGCCATGTGACACACTCCTGTGAGGACAGACTTCTGCATCAATTGATCCCTCTCCTTCTCCTTCTCCCTCTCCCTCAACACTTCCCTTCTCTCTCTGAGGTGGAAATCGTATATCTAGGTAGCTAAGGATGATGACTTTAAACTTCTAATTCTTCTGCCCTGGGTTTACAGCCATTCCTGTTTTGTTTTATGTGTAAGTGCTGGGAGTCGAATCCAGGTCTTTATGCCTACTAGGCAAGCAGTCTACCAACTGAGTGACATCTCTAGCCCTGAGTGGGGTTTCTCACCTTCCCTACCTCATTCCTTTCCTATGGTGCCATCATTATGTATAACATCCTACTGGGCTCCATGTGATGGCCAACTGTAGAGGATCTCAGATTGCACTGCAGGTTGTATAGGTGCTTGGAATTGATACTGTTGCTTATTCATCCTTTTATGATGTGATATAGGTGCAGGCAGTTTTACAGCGCAAAGAGGAGGAGGATCGCCAGATGAAGCAACTTGTCCAAGCCTTACAAGTCTCATTAGAGAAAGAAAAGATGGAAGTGAACAGCCTGAAGGAACAGGTATGTGGCCAGCTTCAAATTTACTGGGCCTTCCAGGAGGTGTAGCCCTTCACATGATAATGTTGTTTCTAAGGACTGGGTAGTTATGACACAGACTGCAGAGAACATGGAATTGTTTCTTTATAGAAAGTAACATCATACTAAAATGTGGAACTGGGAAGGATAGACTGAACCACCCATACCTACACACATTAGTCTTTGCTAGGAAAAGACATCCCTGTAAAGTTTAAAAACCACATTTCCCGTTTGTGCACACTCCCAGCATTCCACAAGACTTCATAAGATAGGAGATTCTGTCTTCAAAGCCAGTTTTGAGCTGTATGTAGTGAGTTTGAGGCCGGCCTAAGCTCTATAACAAGACCTTGTCTAAAAACAGTCAAGAATGATGGCTGCATATGGCCTTAAAGTCTATAGAACTGTCTTTGTGGCTGACTCCTTTCCACACTCCAGTTTTGCTGATCTATCGTGTAAATAACAGCAAAGGCCTGTCTGTGGTGGCTAATACGCATTCCGTCCCATGCTCCGTTCTTGGTTTTGTTTTGTTTTTTTCTTCCCAAGACAGCCCTGGCTGTCCTGGAACTTGCTCTGTCGACCAGGCTGACCTCAAACTCAGACATCCACCTGCCTCTACCTCCCAAGCCATGTTACCACCACTTCTTTACACCCCTTCTCTTTTAGAATGTGAGCTTCCTGCTGACATACGTCCTGGCACAAAGCAGACTAAGGGCCACTGTTGTGTGTGTATATCATTCTGTTACTCATATACACATACAGTTGTTGGGTTTTTTTCCTTTTTCTTTTTCTGAGACAGTGTCTCTTATAGCACAGAATGTCCTTGAATTTGCTGTGTGGCTGAGGATAACCTTGAACTCTTTATTTTTACTGTTGTATTTTTGAGATAGGGTCTCATGATGTAGCCCTAGCTGGCCCAACACTGGCTACATGGACCAGGCTAGCCTCTATCTCACAGAGCTCCACATTGCTCCTGCCTCCTGGATGCTAGGATTAAAGGTGTGCCTGGAAGCCATGAATTCATGACCCTCTTCTGCATCCCAGTACTGGGGATTACAGGTGTATGCCTCAGTGCCCACCCAAGATCGTAAAATATAATTGTAACTTAAATTTTTTTTTTAATTTATCATGTATACATATGTACATGATGTGTGTGAGTTGTGGAAATCTAGGGACAACTTTGATAATGTTGGGTTTCGGGAGTTGTCCTACGAACCACACAAACACCAATCTCAGTCAGACAGGGAGGGTTTATTGAACACGTACCTAAAGACTGATGGATCAGGTCAACAGACATATCAGACTTAGGAGCAGAAAGCTGTGTGCTGAACATTTCTCAATGTCAGCTTTTAAGACTAAAACAGCAAATGCCACAATGAGCTCATAGCAGCTACTGGGGGAGTAGGGTGGTCAGTCTGTTTTACATGTCTCTTTAGTGATTGAGACACAGCACTTCAAGTTGTCTTGCTTGGTCCTCAGTGAAGGCTGAAGCGGGAGAATTTCTTTTTTGTGTTTACTTTTATTTATTTATTTATTTTATCTCATGTATGTGAGTACACTGTTGTTGTCTTCAGACATACCAGAAGAGGGCATCAGATCTCATTACAGATGGTTATGAGCCACCATGTGGTTATTAGGAATTAAACTCAGGACCTCTGGAAGAGTAGTCAGTGCTCTTAACCGCTGAGCCATCTCTCCAGCCCAGGAGAATTTCTTAAGAGTAACAAACCCCATCACATACAGAACATAACAGAGTATGTGGCCGGGCGGTGGTGCCGCACGCCTTTAATCCCAGTACTTGGGAGGCAGAGGCAGGTGGATTTCTGAGTTCAAGCCCAGCCTGGTCTACAAAGTGAATTCCAGGAAAGCCAGGGCTATACAGAGCAACCCTGACTTGAAAAAACAAAAAACAAACAAACAAAAAAAGAGTATGTGGTCAGCATGACCCTGCTGTGAGTCAAGTTATTTTTCTGTGTCAATGACTACTAGGCACATTACAGCAACAATATGAAGCAGCTGGCAGGCATGGAATAAAATAGTTACAGTCATGCTTGGGGGATGGGCCTCAATGGTGTCTGTTTCCTTCTTCTTTACACAGGTTCCAGGGCTTTAACTCAGTTGGTCAGGCGTGTGTGGCAAGCGCCTTTGCTTGGTGAGCCACCTCACTAACCCAGAAAAAGTTTTAAAATAAGATTAATTTTAAGGCTTTGTAAACATTTTAATATGAGCAGTTACTGGTATGTTCATGGCTCACATATGATTATCTGAGTAGATATCCAGGCTTTGCTTGAGATTTTTGATACATGGTCTATTGCATCTCCACATCTGTCATCTGTTCTGTGGTTAGATATCACTTAGTTTTGTTTTGGTTCTGTTTGGGTTTTTGTTTGTTTTTTGTTTTGTTTTGTTTTGAGACAGAGACTCTCATGGTCCTGACCATCACTATGTAGACCAGGCTGGCCTTGAACTCTCAAAGATCCATCTGCCTCTGTCTCCTGATTGCTGGAATTAAAAGTGTGTGCCAACTGACCCATCTCATTACATATTTTTATTCTTGCTTTAAAAGCAGGCATGACTAGGAAATTTGTTACTAGAAGTGCTGGAGCAATAATAGGTATATAACTAACCTCCCCCCCCCCAGGACATTTATGAACTAAGCTTAAATCTTTCTATTGAATGTATCTAGTCATAATTTTAACAATAGTACATGATAATAAAATATTTTTGTTATTTTTGTGGTTGTTGTTTGCATGTATGGTGTATATATACATGTTTGCAGTTGTTTGGCATATATGTGTATGCAGATGTTTGTCTGTGTACTTGCATGTAGAGGCCTAAGGCTAGTTTCCGGAATCTTCCTTGATTGACCTACCTTACCCTTTGAGGCAGGATCTCTTAATGAAATCTGAAGTTTGCTGATGGCTGGTCTCCTTAGGGATGCTATCTTTGGCTATACTGCTGCCTGTTCACACACACTTGGTTGTTATGTAGATACCTGCGATATGAATTCTGATCCTCTTGCTATCATGGCAAGTACTTTAATCCCTGATACATACATCTCTCCAACCTATAAGACATTGTTACTGTGTTTTGAAACCTTCAGAAGGACAAGAGGATTTGTGGGAGATGTTTGTATGGGGTTTGTCTCTTAGACAAGGTCTCCCTCTGTAGCCTTGGCTGGCCTGGAACTTACAGTGTAGATAGGCTGGCTTCATGCACACAGAGAGCTGCCCCCCCCCCACAAGTGCTGGGACTAATGATATGCATGTTAATGCCCAGATGGAGCATGTTTTAAGAGTCGTGTGTTGTGTGTGGTGTGTATGTGTTAGTTTTACTTGTTTTAGAAGCAGCCTTTTTTTTCTCTTATTAAAACATTTTTTATACAATCTATTCTGATGATGCTTTTCCACTCCCCCAACTCCTCCCCGATCTTCCCACCCCTCTACCCAACTATATACTTTTTTGTGTGTGTGTCTAAAAACTAGATGGGTCCAGGCCTGAGGTGTGGTTAATATACCCAGTGAGCTTCCATTGAATAAAACTCATTTTTTTCTTTGTAAGTGGATATCACTGGCAGATAGTTTCTTGGTTGGGTTGGGAGTTCCTGTGCCCTTCCCCTTCTCGTTGTTTGGACCCTGTGTGTGCTGTCACAGTTCTTGTGAATTCTTATATGTGTCATTCCTGCTATGTTTGGAGGACATCACCCATACCCTCTGACTCTCCACCCATTTTCTGAATTTGTATCTCCCTGAGCCCTGAAGGCAAGGATCTGATGAACATACCTGATTTAGGATTGAGCATTCCAAAATTTCTCACATTGTCTAGTTGTAAATCTCTCTGTTGGTTCTCATCTTAAGAGCAGACATTTTGAATGGAAACAACTTGACAAAAAAATGTGTGACATAATTTGCAGGACCATGAAAGTGAAAGTCTCGAGTGCACTGACTAAGTCATGACTGCACTGGTGATGCCGTCTTTGTTCTTCTTTGCAGTGAACCCTAGGCCTCAAAAGTGCTAGGCACGATGTCACTATACAGGCAGATACCAGCTCTAATTGTTTCTCTAATATTTCTAAATGACTAGAAAAGAAAATGGAATTTTTTATGCATTCAAGAATTTGCTTGGAAATCTTGAGAGGATCTATTGTTGACTTTGAAAATCACCAAATGTTCAGAGAAAGACAGTTACATCAGTTATTACAACTAGATAGAAATATAAGAATTAGGAATAGCTAGGAAGAGTGGTACAGTCCTTTAATCCCAGCACTCGGGAGGCAGAGGCAGGCGGATTTCTGAGTTCGAGGCCAGCCTGGTCTACAGAGTGAGTTTCAGGACAGCCAGGGCTACACAGAGAAACCCTGTCACGAAAAACCAAAAAAAAAAAGAAAACTGAATGAATTTTATTCATTCAGCGGTCCATCATATGTTCCTGGCCCACTGCATGCTAAACATAGAGCACCAATTACCTTCATCTTTATCAGTAAGTTCGTCTTGAGAGGAAAAGACACAGATGTGTCCAGGTCTACATGGGTTTGAGAGGGGCTTCAGTGCTGGTACTTGGTATTCCATCGACTTTGTAACATTCATCATGGTACAACTTGTGTGTGAGTAATGTCAACTTCTTCACCTTCTTCTAGATGGCTGCTGCCAGGATAGAAGCTGGGCACAACCGCCGCCACTTTAAGGCAGCTACTTTGGAGCTGAGTGAGGTGAAGAAAGAATTGCAGGCCAAAGAACACCTGGTACAGACCCTGCAGGCCGAGGTGGATGAGCTCCAGTGAGTGCCTGATGCTTGCACAAGTACCCCAGGGCTGGCCATGGTGATCTCAGTCATTTCCCATATACCACATCAGAGCAGTTGGGGTTTTCTCTCGTCTTTAATTCATTTTGGATCTCACACCAGGGATCATCTGTCTTATCCTAAGGTACCAAGTACTTTAGGGCAAGTCAAAAGAGCAAAATTACCTGACTCCTTTCTCAGGAAGCTTAACCATAACCCAGCACTTCCTTGACTTCTTCCTGGTATAGAAAGAACCCCTATTTGAACACTCAGTCAAGTGATATTTTGAGATTCATTGTAGCATCACACCAACAGAGTATCAACCTGGACAGGAGGAAAGGGGCAGGATAACACCTCTAGGCTGCACACACCTCTACAGAAGCTTCAGAGACCTTTGTTTACTGTGTTATGAAAGTGTCCGACAGCACCCTGATCTGAGCTTTGTGACTAGAGTGTACAGAGTACAAAGGGCTTTGCAGGGTTAGTGCATGGATAGAGCATTGGAAGGGCTCCACACTGTCTATGGCCATGGTCAGGAGTCTCACCATGGACAGCCTTGGAGGACAAATTGAGAGAAGTTTGTCATTTTATTTTTAATCTGTTTGTTTGTTTGTTTGTTTGTTTAAATGCCAGGATTCAGGATGGAAAGCATTCTCAAGAAATAGCACAATTCCAGACTGAGCTGGCAGAAGCTAGAACCCAGCTTCAGCTCCTACAGAAGAAGCTGGATGAGCAGATGAGCCAGCAACCGACAGGGAGCCAAGAGGTGACAGCTAGGCCCTTTCCCTGCTGCTCAGACAGAGAGTATATGCTTTTTAATGTAATACTGAAAGGTGGATAGAGATTCCTTAGAAATGTTTTACAGTGTAAGACAGCTTTTTAAAATTGTCGTAGTCATGTACTTTTGTTCTTTAGATGGAAGATCTCAAATGGGAATTGGGTCAGAAAGAACGAGAGATTCAGTCCCTGAAGCAGCAGCTTGACTTGACAGAGCAACAGAGCAAGAAAGAACTGGAGGGGACACAACAGACACTCCAGGTGGGTCCCATCCCTGTCCAGGGTCCTGGATCTGTGTGGAAGTGATGCAGTCCCAGCCAGGCTGAGTCTTAACACATGCAACAGGAGTACTCCTTGAAGTGGATCACCATCTGGGCTCCCTGACCCCACCCCAGTAATCTGAAGACACTGTCCCCATTTTAGAATGAGGCTCAGCATGATTACCTGGTATAGGTTACATGCTGGATGGAAAAGAAACAAAGACGAATTCAAGCACTATCCAGAAACTATAACTTATATATATAGCTTATATATAGCTTATCTTTGTTAAGCTATATGAAATGTATGTACCAGGAATATGCTTTTTTTTTTTCTTTTTTCTTTTTTTGGTTTTTCGAAACAGGGTTTCTCTGTACAGCCCTGGCTGTCCTGGAACTCACTTTGTAGACCGGGCTGGCCTCGAACTCAGAAATCTGCCTGCCTCTGCCTCCCGAGTGCTGGGATTTTTTTTTTTTTTTTTTTTTTTTTTTTGGTTTTTCGAGACAGGGTTTCTCTGTGTAGCTCTGGCTGTCCTGGAACTCACTTTGTAGACCAGGCTGGCCTTGAACTCAGAAATCTACCTGCCTCTGCCTCCCGAGTGATGGGATTAAAGGTGTGCGCCACCACGCCTGGCTAGGAATATGCTTTTTATTAGCTCTAGTGAGTAGTATCAATATGCAGTGTGAGCTTAGTTTATGGTCAGCTTCTCCATGAAGGCTCAAATGAATAGTCTTTATTACTCAGAGAAAGGACCAGAAATAGAACTTGCTAATACTCCTCACTTATTGGTTTATACTGTTTCTTAGGAATGATTTAACTTTTTTAAAAAAGATTTATTTATTTTTATGTATGTGAGTACACTATAGCTGTGCAGATGGTTGTGAGCCTTCATGTGGTTGTTGGGAATTTAGTTTTTAGGACCTCTGCTTGCTCCAGACAACCCCACTCTCTCTGGTTGGCCCCACTCAATCCAGTCAACTTCGATTGCTCAGTCCTTGCTTGCTCTGGCCCAAAGATTTATTTACTATTAATTTCACTGTAGCTGACTTCAGATGTACCAGAAGAGGGCATCAGATCTTGTTACGGGTGGTTGTGAGCCACCATGTGGTTGCTGGGAATTGAACTCAGGACCTTCAGAAGAGCAGTCAGTGTTCTTACCCACTGAGCCATCTCACCAGCCTGATTGAACTTATTCTAATGGCTAACTTTGGAATTTAAAGATTCTTTGGGGTTAACTGTGGCAATACAGATACTGCTATTTGGGAAAGGCTTTATGTTAACTGTCAGGGTTGCTGGAGAGATGGCTGAGCAATAAGAGCACTCACTGCTCCTGCAGAGGACCTGGGTTTGGTTCCCAGCACTCACATAGGAGCTCATAGCTTCCTATAATTGCAGCTCCAGGAGAGTCAACACTCTCTTTTGGCCTCTGAGGGCTCTTGCATGTTTGTGCTGCACATAAACACACATAAGCACTCACACATAAACCAGCAACCAATCACTCTAAAAATAGTGTTAAGGGTTGAAGTTGGAGAGATGGCTCAGCAATTCAAAGCTCTTGTTATTCTTCCAGAGGACTCAAGTTCAGTTTCCAGCATCATGTAAGGCAACTCACAACCAAATGTAACTCTAGCTCTAGAAAATCCAGCTCTCTCTTCTGGCCTTTACAGGCACCACACAGATACACAGAATTAAAAATAAGGATAAATATTTTTTTAAAGTCAATGGTTTGATTTCAGTGAATTTGTCAGTGCCTTGGAAACTGCTTAGATACAAAGATACCTTATCCTAGCAAAAAGTACATTCCCCAAACTGACATACAAGTTAACATCTTAAAGTGTGTTTTAAGATGTTTATTTAAGACAGGCTCTTATGTAGCCCAGGTCTTATGACCTCAGCTTGATATGTAGCTAAAACTGGGCTTGAACTCTTTCTTTTTTCCCATTAATGAGTTAACATCCTGATCGAAGCCCTCCCCTTCCCAGTTCCCTCCCTCACACAGTCCCTCCTCCCATCCTCCCTCCTGTTTCCTCTGAGAAGAGGAAAGCCCCCCAGCGTACCAAACCACCCTGGCACATTAAGTCACTGCAGGACTAAGCATGTCATCTCCCACTGAGGCCAGACAAGGCAGCCCAGTTAGGGGAATAGGATCAATAGACAGGCAACAGAGTCAGGGACAGCCCCCACTCCAGTTGTTGGGGGACTGGAGTGAAAACCAAGGTGCACATCTGCTACATACATGTGAGGGGCCCATATATGCTCTTCAGTTGGTAGTTCAGTCTTTGGGAGCCCCCAAGGGTCCAGGTTAGTTGACTCTGTTGGTATTCCTGTGGAGGTCTATCCCTTTAGGGCCCTCAGTCTTTTCCATGACTCTTTCATAAGACTCCCCAAGCTCTATCTAATGTTTGGCAGTGGGTCTCTGCATCTTTTTCAGTCATCTGCTGGGTGGAGCCTCTGAGAGGACAGTTATGCTAGACTCCTTTCTGTAAGCCTAACAGAGTAGCATTGATAGTGTCAGGGGTTGGTTTTTGTATAAGGGATGAATCTCAAATTGGGCTGACCTTGAACTCTTAATCATTCTGCCTCCTGAGCCTCATCAGTGCTGCGATTATAGGCATGAGCCACTCACTAAGATCTTTTAGCTTTAAAAATACATGCTCATAGCCGGGCGTGGTGGCGCACGCCTTTAATCCCAGCACTCGGGAGGCAGAGGCAGGTGGATTTCTGAGTTCGAGGCCAGCCTGGTCTACAGAGTGAGTTCCAGGACAGCCAGGGCTATACAGAGAAACCCTGTCTCGAAAAACAAAAACAACAACAACAACAAAAATATATATATATATGCTTATTTTCCTTAGACCATCAAGTCTGAGTTGGAAATGGTACAGGAAGATCTGTCTGAGACGCAGAAGGATAAGTTTATGCTTCAAGCCAAAGTGTCTGAACTGAAGAACAACATGAAGACTCTGCTGCAGCAGAACCAACAGCTCAAGCTGGATCTCCGCCGCGGTGCAGCCAAGGTTGGAGTTAGGTTGCGTCTCTTACAACTTAACTGTCTATCTCATTTAGATTTGGCTGGGGGAAGGGGGAAGGTAGGAGATTGGCAGGTTTTCTAGTCATTCACAGATCAAAACATGTAACCAACATTGAACTATCTTGTGCACAAAGATCATAAAGAACTCTCCTTGGACAGTGGCCAAACAACTTTATTTTGTTATCTTGTTCAAGAGAATATCTACTTCTCTTCTTGAACACATACCATCTTGCTGTGATACTATTTTTTGTTTGTTTGTTTTGTTTTGTTTTTCGAGACAGGGTTTCTCTGTATAGCCCTGGCTGTCCTGGAACTCACTTTGTAGACTAGGCTGGCCTGGAACTCAGAAATCTGCCTGCCTCCGCCTCCCGAGTGCTGGGATTAAAGGCATACGCTACCACGCCCAGCTGCTATGATACTATTTTAAACTGATGAACACACAACCATGATGTCCTGACACTGGGAGACACAGTGCCTTCAGTTTGGCTCAGGTGGGAGCTTCAGGCTAGTATCAGCCCTGATGGAGCGTTGAAATAACTGGCAGATAATTTTTGCACAATCGAAGTAAATATTGCCTAATTTCTTAGGGAAGCTCAAAGTATAGGCTTATATCTCAGGAAACTCCCCTAAGGGAGCTGTAATGTCATGTTCAGTTATTTCCCCTTAGGGTCATGCACAAGTAATCTATGCTTAACTAAGTGCATTAGGATTGCTGGACCGGCTAGTCTTCTTCTCAGAATGGGGATTCAGAGAGGGTCAGTTGTCACCGTGGAGAAGGAAGAGAGCTAATGATGTGCTTTTTACAAACAGAAGAAAGAGCCAAAAGGTGAGTCCAACTCCTCCAGTCCTGCCACACCCATCAGGATTCCAGACTGCCCTGTCCCAGCCTCATTGCTAGAGGAGCTGCTGAGGCCCCCACCCGCTGTGAGCAAGGAGCCCCTCAAGAATCTCAACAGCTGTTTGCAGCAGCTCAAGTATGATCTGTTTTCTATGCCCTATTTTGTTCACCATTTAGACATGACATGTTTTTCCTGGCGGCATCTCTTCTGTTGTTTGTAGAGTGCCTATGTCTTTGAAGCTCTTGTGAAGTAGAGGGTTTTTACTGGCAGAGCTTCTGGGGTCCACTTTGTAAGGTGAAAATAGTTAAGTAAGTCTTGGTGGGCCCTTAAAAGTTCAGGTGTTAAACCTCTCCCCTATATGCTGAGCCTCTTAGCTTAGGACAGAAGAGATAATGGCACATGGCACCCTGATAGGCCGGTGACCTTGTTGGGGGAAATCACATATGACAATAGCCTCAGGTGACAGCTTCTAGACAGCAACTTGAGTAGCATCAGGCCCTTAGGTCTGTATCTTTCTCATGTTCCTGATGGAAGCACCTCTCAGAAAACAGAAACTTTTATCAGGTGGTTTGCTGGCTTCTGCCCAGAGTGGGAAAAAAAATGTCAAGCGCTTTTGCCTTCTTTGTTCCTGTTGCAGGATATTTGATGACACTGCGAACCCCATGACTGTATTATTTACTGGAAAAACCTGTTTCTAATTGTGATGTGTCTTAGCCTACTACACACCTTTAATCCAAGAGCTTTCTGATTATTGTAAACAGGATTAAATAAAGTCAACCATAAATCTAGAGGAGGAGCAATCGTCCATATGGCAGGGAGTGAACATAGGAAAAAAAAGAACATAGAAATAAGAGGAAGTCAGGAGGATGGAGAGGGTGTGAGAGGGTGAAACGTTGAGTTTGAGGGGTTTTGAGACCAGGCGGAGGAGAGATTTCTTTTCCTTTGGGTGTTGCTGAGGAGGAAGGTCAGCTGGAAGTTTTCTCTGCCTCTCTGAGCTAGCAGGATTCCACCCCAGCATCTGGCTCCTGAGTCTTCATTAGTAAAATTGAATGATGGAGATTTTGTTAAAGCAAATAACAGATTCCAGCTGACTTTGCTGGTCTATATTGACATAGATTAGTCTTTGAGAGAAACACATATGACCAGTGGTGAACCCATTGCATTCACTGTAGCTTGTTAGAGCTGTGGCTGGTGGTTCTGTCTGATCTTTGTATGATTTAGGGTTTCTTCTTCTGCCTTCTCTCATCTCCCTAGGCAGGAAATGGACAGTCTCCAGCGCCAGATGGAAGAGCATACCATCACTGTGCATGAGTCCCTCTCCTCGTGGGCTCAGGTGGAAGCTGCCCCAGCAGAGCATGCCCATCCCCGGGGAGACACAAAACTACATAATCAAAACAGTGTTCCCAGAGAAGGGCTGGGCCAATGACCACTGTTGTCTTCATCACACAAGTATTTGTGACTGTTGAAGGAACTTTCTTGTCAATATTATTTATTTGATCGAATGTTCTGGTGGCTTTTTCTTTTTTCCTTTTTTAAGAAATGACATTTAAATTTCCCTTTACTTTTTATCAAGGATTAAAATAACAGAAAAAAACTGGGAGGTAATGGTACATACTTTTAATCCCAGCACCCAGGAGGCAGATGCAGGCATGATCTCTATGAGTTTGAGGCCAGCCTGGTCTACAGGTCAATAGTTTCAGAACAGCCAGGGCTACAAAGAAAGACTCTTTCATAAATAAATAAATAAATAAATAAATAAATAAATAAGATGAGGCAAGGATTAAAAGCATGCTCATTTTAAACCATATCTAGCTTTTCCCATGAAATGACCAAATCCTAAAAACATCAGAGTTTGGACTGCTGGTGAAATCTGAGTGTGTCTATCTGAACAGTCACTTGCAGAAGGAGGGAATCTTACGTGTGGCTATAGACACACACAAGACCTTTACTTTCCTACATAAATGAGTTTTTATTTACACCTCTTGCTTTTTATTTAACTTGCTTTTCAAACTGTTCTACCTAAATAGGATGTATATATAAATATTGAAAGTCTTTTGAAAACATACACCTATATTATTTAAGGACCTAATTGTCTTACTGATTTCCTTTTTGAAAATTTGCTATTGGGAAACAGTATATATGTAGTTTTAGGGATATCAGTTTAAAAATGTATTTTAAGAAATATAACTTATTTTCTATGCATCCTAAAACCAAATACTCTTGGTACAGAAAGAGTTGATTTAGTTGTAGTCTTTTTTTTTTTTTTTTTCAAGACGGTTTCTCTGTGTAGCCTTAGCTGTCCTGGAACTCACTCTGTAGACCAGGCTGGCCTCGGAACTCAGAAATCAGACTGCCTCTGCCTCCCAAGTGCTGGGATCAAAGGCGTGCACCACCACGCCCTGCTAGTTGTAGTCTTTTTATTTCTGAGGGTCTTTTCTGCCAACGTCTCCATGAATTAATATCACTGACCTCTCAGCCTTATGTGGTTTTACTCACTTTGGCTTAACAACAGGTAGGGCTAGTTAGCAGGGGACGAAAGGACCTCCAAGGTCTCCTCATACTCACCTGACATTTGGAGAACACTGGTAGAGGAAAAGAGTAGGAGAGGAGGCCACCTTGGTCCTTGTGGGTTAAAGGCTTCATACACCGTGTCCCAAAGATGCTGTTCATGAAGCACTGTGAATCTGTCTGTGTGGTGGTCAGGAACTACCATGGACCTCTGTTGAGTACTTGTGGCACAAGAAGTCAGAGTAATACCTCGAAGAAGGTGGGCAACTTTGGTCTTCTGAGACAGGGTCAAGAGACAAAGGCCTTATTTAAAGTCAGCACTAAGTGTGTGATTTATTGCTGTCTGCTTCCCAAATCATAGTAATGCTTTATATACTGACTAATTAGAAGAGTTGAGGTCTTTAATCTTTGTGAATGCTTGTGAAGAAAATTTAAATTAAAGTGGCTTTTTTTTTTTTTTTCGTTTTTTGAGACAGGGTTTCTCTGTGTAGCCCTGGCTGTCCTGGAACTCACTCTGTAGACCAGGCTGGCCTGAAACTCAGAAATCCGCCTGCCTCTGCCTCCCGAGTGCTGGGATTAAAGGCATGCGCCACCACGCCGGGCCTAAAGTGGCTTTTTTGACTCATGACTGTAATCCCAGCACTTGGGAGGTAGAATCAGGAAGAGGATCAGTTCAAGACTAGTGTTCAGCTACATAGCGAGTTTGAGGCAAGACTGTGTGTTACATGAAACCATGACTTAAAAAGACAGACAAGCTGGAACAACAAAAAAGATGTGAAATATTGTTAGAAGGAAAAGAGAGAAAGGCCTGAAGAAGGAATCTCTAAGCAGCAGTGATCAGCTAGTTGGTGTCTTTTAGTGGGTTTCTTGTCTATTTTGTGGATAATCAGTTTGGAATTTTTAATGTGTTCTCTTTTTTTGTTTTGTTTTGTTTTTTCCAGAGAGGGTTTTCTCTGTGTAGCCCTGGCTGTCCTGGAACTCACTCTGTAGACCAGGCTGGCCTTGAACTCAGAGATCCGCCTGTCTCTGCCTCCCTAGTGCTGGGATTAAAGGTGTGCACCACCAAACCAGGCCTGTGTTCTCTTATAATATCCTATTAGAAGGTTAGCTGATGTGGTTAAAGTAGAACTATCCACAGTGATGTCTGGTGTTTGAAAAATATTCTCTAGCAAGTATTGGAATTTTAAAATGTGTATATCATTTGTACAGGGTTTATCTTTTAAAAAAAAACTTTAAAACTTTATTATATATGCCCTTTTAATCTCTAAGTTAGAAATTAGAAAAAGATGGTAATTTGCATTCTTATTTATATTGTATTTTTAATGACAAAACCAAGAAATGGAACTTGGTTTGGACTTAGTTCTGCAACAGAGCTAGATTCTCCTATGTGAAGAGATCTTCAAGTGAGTTGTGTTGATTGTGTTGTCCGGGAAAGAATAAGCTAACTTTGAACTCGTTCAAGTGAAGGTTGGTTTCATGTCTTAACCCATTTCTTTGGTCTCTTTGATGTCCCATGTGCACGGACACCCACAGAAATGGCACTTTTCTAAACTTTGTAGTCTGCCTTGCGGGTCCTTCGCTAGGTCTCTCTTGGCTCCATGAAAGGCCTGGCATGTCTTAACTTCTTGTTCTGTCCCTCTTTGTGAAGCAGTGTGTCTTTTCTCACGTTTGCAGTTCAGAGGACTCTCAGATTCAAGCTGGCATTCTCTTAGGTTCCTTAAGTCACCTTGAAGTTGTGTTTTCAAGTTTCCTTTTTTCATTTGTTTGTTTGTTTTGGCTTTTTCCCTCCTAAGAGGGACCTAAGGGATTCTATTGTACTTCACCTCCTTGAGCTTATTCTTGAGTGAATATAGCTTGATTATTGTTGCCACTGCAGCCCAAACTGGGAATTTTAGGTTGGCTTGTGAAGAAGCACAGGCAAGTCTGGAGGATGGCTTTTTCAGGCAGGCTTCCCCATGGTGCGCCATGTGTGCGTATATCATATATGCTGTACGGTGCCCTGGACTGGACACTTTGGCTTTGCATAATTTGTTCTACTAGTTGGTTTTCTTAGGTTTAAAAAAATTACCATGACATTTCTATCAATGTTTTTCTGGTAGACGTCCGATTGATGCCATGATTTTAGATTTTTACACCATTGTAACAGGCAATGATTTTGAGTAGATGTAAGGCTGACTTTACATGGACTTTGGGTACAGGGAGAAGGACCTGCTGTCTAAGAAGGTAGTCTTAGTGTATAAATCAGGAAGCTTGGTGAAATTCTTCTCCGTTACAAAACAAACTTTACCAGTATGTGAATACTATAATAGCCATAGTCTTATAGGTCACTATGATACATATTTTCATATATTTTGAAATAAAAATTGGCAGGTGAAGATTTTGTATTTAAAAGGGACCATCATATTTGAAAAGAAAAACTCCTGGAGCCTTGGAGGGCCCCAGTGATAAGAATAATGCTGTGGCGTGAGATATCCCAAGTCTCATCCTAACATGCTCAGTAGTTTGGAATTCTAGCCCAATCTATTCCGTAGTGCTCATAGGTTCTAACAGGATCTTGGGGTCCATGTCTAGTTTGGAGGGTCCAACATTTCAGTGCTTTTTGAGTTTCTCGTTTTTTATAAAAAGTTATCTCACAAAGGAGTCAGTCTTCATGTTGGGGCTTTCCCAGGGAAACTGTCATCACTGGTAACAAACTGTAACTTTAAAAGGCATGTTGTTGCTGTTGTTGTTTTGCCTTCTTTTTTAAATATAAGTGTGCTTGGGAACTCCTCAAATTTTATGCAATAAACTATTTTTGGTAAAGATTTTCATAATTCATTGGGGAGAGCCTCCTGTTCAGTGCTAGCGTTTTGTCATATTTGAGTAGCCTTTATAGCTCATGTTGTTTCGCACCCTTTTAAAAGGTAATCATGTCCTACCACAGTTTGAGGTAGGATAAGAAGATTCACTCCTTGTTGTATCAGACCAGCAGAAGTAGCATGGTAACCATTTCTCTTCATTGGCCTGCATCCACCATCACCTTGAAGAAGGGGCGGGCGCCCTTGCAGGTGCATGTGCATGAGCAGAGGATGTGGGAGCCTGTCTGCACAATGCTCTTAAGCTGACTAGTTTCTGCTGGGTTAATTTTCATATCTCAAGCAACTTTTTCTCTTTTTCATTCACCCTGTATTTTTGATCAGTGAATTATACAGGCCTATTTCAGGTAAAAGTTATTAATAAGCCACATAGTTTAAATCAAGTATGGGGAAGGAGAAGAATTTGTGAAGCTCAGTATATAAGTCCCTGAGGCACTCAGAGACCTGATAGCTTATGTAGTATTAGAAGCAAATTATGAAGGAACTATAAAGTGGGTTATTTAACACTCCTACCATCCATGATGGGTGACCTAGTTTGGGTTTCTGTTCAGCAATGTATGTGTGTGGGGATGGGTGGGTTGGGTGTGTGTGCCTGCATGTGCGTGTAAATGAGTTAGGTAAAAGCCTATTTAGAAAAAATAAGCTAGCTCTCTACTTAACACTAAAAACAAAGACAAATTCCAAACAAGATCACATTGTGAACATTTTTTTTCTTTCTCGGTTTTTCTTTTCTTGTCTTTCCAAGACAGGGTCTCTCTGTTAGCCCTGGCTGTCCTGGATCTCATCTTCTAGAGCCCCCTGCCTCTTCCTCCCAAGTGCTGGAATTAACCATCACTGCCTAGCAACCACCACTCTCATAAAGGAAAGCATTTAATTGGGGCTGACTCACAGTTCAGAGGTTTAGTCCTTTATTGTCCCAGTGGGAAACTTGGTGCTAGAAAGGTAGCTGAGAGTTCTGCATCTGGATCAGCAGGTAGCAAAAAAATTGAATTAACACTGGCTTAAGCATCTGACACCTCAAAGCCCACCCAGTGTGAATGCCTTTGACAAGGCCACACCTCCAATAATGACTCTCCCTCTGAGAGAGTCATTTGTAGGGGTCATTTTCATTCAAACCACCACAATGTGTAACCATTTAAGAGCCCTCTTGTAAGAATTCTTAGAATCTGTGCCATTCACTACCCTTTGTCAACCTTTGTTTAACTATGCACTATTTCTATCTCCATCTCCTCAGCCCTAAAATGGCATGAACCTGGCTCCCAAAATAAACTGGGTGGTGACCTGTGGCTAAAGTTCCTTCTCAGGGAGATGTAAACAAGAATGTTATGTTCCCTCTGGGGAACCGATGAGTTTATTGGGACTCTTTGCAGAGCATGGCTGAGAGGGTAATTACAGGAATGTGGGTGCAGTTGGAAAGCCTCTACACTGCAGCACAGATGGAGTACCCCTTCCCTGGTTTCCCCACTCTCTAGCCTCTCCAAATACAACACACGGTTAGGAGCAGCTACATACTCAGGTGCGGTTCTCATGAGGGGATATAGACTCAGGAAACCCAGCTGAGATAATCCTTTTACAAGGGCACAGCTCAACTCCCCAAAATAATGGTTGCTTGACTCAGAGGACAGTCATTCACAACCACTGTGATGGTTTGTATATTCTTGGACCAGGGAGTGGCACCATTTGGAGGTGTGGCCTTGTTGCAATAGGTGTGTCACTGTGGGTGTGAGCTTAAGACTCTCAGCCCAGTTGCCTGGAAGTCAAGTCTTCTACTAGCCTTTGGATTAAGATGTAGAGCTCTCAGCTCTGCCTGCACCATGACAGCCTGGATGATACGGACTGAACCTCTGAACCTGTAAGCCAGCCCCAATTAAATGTTGTTTTTTATAAGACTTGCCTTGGTCATGGTGTCTGTTCACAGCAGTAAAACCCTAACTAAGACAACTACCTACAGGTCTTTTTGGTTCTTCTATAATTGAACTAGAGTTAAGAGTTGAAGATGGCACCTACTAGACTGCAGTTGTAACAGCCAAAGTAAGAAGTGCTCACTCACCGGGCGTGGTGGTGCACGCCTTTAGTCCCAGCACTTGGGAGGCAGAGGCAGGCAGATCTCTGAGTTCGAGGCCAGCCAGGTCTACAGAGTGAGTTCCAGGACAGTCAGGGCTACACAAAGAAACCCTGTCTCGAAAAACCAAAAATAAAAAGAAGTGCTCACTCTTCATCAAGTCAGCTCCAGAAGCTCCTAGAATATGCATAAAATAGACAGATAGATAATTATATACATAATTAGGGTCAAGTATTACCTTCACAGTAAAATACTCTTGTGTGTTCTGTATGAATATCCTAGAGTAGTTGAACTCTATGGAGGAGTACACCCCACATCAAGTTTTATATACCCCACATCAAGTTTTCAAAACATTAAATCAGCATTTCCATATGCATTCCACTACCCTTTGTCCACTTTTGTATAACATTACTATCTCCATTAGGATGACCAAAGTGGGCTTTCTCCACACTTACATACCTTGTCACTCTGAAAGTAGACCTCCTTGCCAGCTTGTTGTGGGCCTAGCTGCAACCCATAGGCCCGCTGTTTTTCCTAGCTTAAGTTATATGAACTAGCATGTCTCCGCCTGAGAATCTCCGGCTCCTGGATGTTGCTGTTCCACTTCTCTCTACTGAATTCTCTACTATAGGCTGAGACCAACAGCATATAACATATGGCTGGATCTCTGAAAGTATAGTACATTTCTGGTAAAGTCTTTGGTTTTTAAAACAGGCTGGCCTTTGAACTCAAGATCATCATCCTCAGCTGCCTGGGTTTCAAGGGAATGTTTTAGTCACAACACACAGATCTAACAGTCTTAATGAACAATGGTTATTTATTTATTTATTACAGATTTATTCGTTTTATGTATGAGAGTACACTGTCGCTGTCTTCAGATACACCAGAAGAGGTCATCAGAACCCATTACAGATGGTTGTGAGCCACCATGTGGTTGCTGGGAATTGAACTCAGGACCTCTGGAAGAGCAGCAGTCAGTGATCTTAACCTCTAAGCCATCTTTTCAGCCCCTCGATGGTCTCTTTAAATAAACACAATCATGAAGCAAAAGACAAAACATTAAAAGTAGTTTTCCGGCCGGGTGGTGGTGGCGGCGCATGCTGAGTTCAAGGCCAGCCTGGTCTACAAAGTGAGTTTCAGGACAGCCAGGGCTACATAGAGGAAACCCTGTCTCGGAAAACGAGAAAAAAAAAAAAAAGTTGTTCTCCACCACTCTATGACATATTCCTGTACCTGTTTCTTGGAAGAGTACTACTTTACCTCCGTCTACAATTAAATTTTCTTATTTATCTTGGTTTTTGAGACAGGGTTTCGCTACTTAGTCTTGGATGCCTCTGTAAGATCTAACCAGAAATACCCCTATTTCAAACACGGGTTGTTCGTGCACGAGACCTGTCTTGATGCAAAAAGCATGAGGATTTTTAATTGGAGCTCCGGGACGACCCGTATCCCACGCAGGGGACAGGGGGGTCGACCTCGTGGCTCGAAAATCAGGAGCTTTTATAACAATGGGGTAGGGGGGTTGGGGAAATTGGCGAGGTTTCACATGATTGGCTAGTTTAAACATCAGCAAGATACCCAGGTAGGAGGCAAGGGGGGGTGGAAAGGGGGAGGCAACCTACCTAACAATTAAGTCATGTGCTACCTTAGGCAACCTCCTGGGGCATTGAGACATTTCAGAGATATTAACAGAGCGTTGGCTATTCTGTGATTGTTCCAGGAAAGGCTTGCCCAGTACCTAGAGCCATCGGTATTTTTAAAGGTTCACTTTCCCCCCTGACACAAGGGACTCTATTTTGTCTTTGGTTACGTACTACTCTTTCACCTCTCAGGCTGGATCTGTAGACCAGGGTGGCCTCAAACACAGATATCCACATGCTTCTGTCTGGAATTAAAAATGTGCACCACCACGCCCAGCTAAACTGAAATACATCTAAATTGGCTTCCTAAATCCTGGGGCTATAAAAATAACTGGAAATTCATCTTAGCATTTCTCAAGTCATCTGGTTGGTTTTTTTTTTTTGTTTTACATCTAGTTCGGCTTCCCTGAGTCTGTTCTGAGGAGTAACATCTTTAACTGAAGACATGACCTGAAGAGTGTGTATATCTGGCTCTTAGCTGGTAACCTGTAAATTGAACGTGTCGGGGCCTCCACTCGGGCCTTTTTAGGCCATTCCTCAGATCACCCTCGCTGGATAGTGAGAATTGGTCTTACCAAGTTCTCACTGGCAGGAGGTAGGGTACACATTTGAACAGAATAGGCCTCCATCCTCCACTCTGCCTTCTAAGACATACTAAATAAGCAGCCTGCACCCTTCTTGCTGAAGACCACTTAGAGTACATATGAGAAGCCTCTACACCGTCACGGGCTTCCATAGCTCGTGATCTGTAGGCAGAAATTAAGGTGACATATGCTTGTAATCACAACATTTCTGCGAGCTCAAGGAGGCAGGATCTCCAGCATAAGGCCAGTTTGGGGGTATATAGTTAAGATTCAAAAAAAGGAAAAACAAAGGTTAGAAAGGACTTCAAAAATTATAATCAGCAGCCTGGCATGGTGGCTCACATTTTTTTTTTTTTTCGAGACAGGGTTTCTCTGTGTAGCCCTGGCTGTCCTGGAACTCACTCTGTAGACCAGGTTGGCCTCGAACTCAGAAATCCACCTTCTTCTACCTCCTATAGGCATTCTGCCTGTATTCCAGAAAAAACATCTCCATTAACAGGAGGCAGAGCTGGGCTTTCTGGCCGCCGTATTCACCCTCAGCCCTACCAGTCAAGCACTATGGTCCCAGCTCTGCTGGCTTCGGGATGGCACACAGTCTGGGTGGCCCAGGAGCCGGCTCTCGCTCTCCAGCGGCGAAGAAACAACTCGGGGCGGCGCACCCGGTACACAGAAGGGCGAGCCGCGCCAGGCAGCGCGCCGAGTCCGACTCAGGACCTCGACATGCTGCCCGCGCCAGTGCCGGGCTGCGCTCGCTTTAATCAGGACCCCGGGCTGCCTCCGGAGCCGCCTGAGGCTGCCTTCCGGGCCGCGTTCTAACCTGGTCGTTGGGAAACGGGACGCCCCGCACTGCGCGCGCAGCCCGCCTGGTCTAACCACGGCCGGGCGGAGGAGGAGGAGGCCTGGGGTAGGCGCGGCTCCGGCGGCGAGGCGAGCGGTCTTCTGAGGGCCGGAGGCGGGTGCGGCGCGGGCTGCGTCTGCGGCGGCCGCGCTCAAGGCCTCGGCGCCCGCGGTGGCGATGCTGTGGCAGCGGCTGGCTGTGGTGGAATGGGCGGCCCTGGCCTGGGAGCTCCTGGGCGCCTCGGTGCTGCTCATCGCCGTGCGCTGGCTGGTCCGCCGGCTAGAGAAGCGGCCGCGGGACCTGAACCGTTGCGGGACGCTCTCCTCTCCGCCCGGCGCGTCTGAAGCGGTGGCCGCTCAGCCAGGTAAGGCAGCGTCAGTCGTGGGAGGAAAACCTCACTCTCCCCGCCCCCTGGATACGGTAGGACCCTGTCGCGGATGTTTTGGGAACTCTTGATGAGAACCCACAGCCCTGTTCTTAGCACTTTTCTTCTCTCCGCCTCCCTAAACTATAATCCCATGCTTACGAGGTATGTGTTTTGTTTATGTTTTGTTTTTTTAAGATTTCTTTAGGGTTTTTAAATTTTTATTTTTAAGTTTTACTTATTTATTTTATGTCTATGAGTATAGACTGTAGCTGTGCAGATAGTTGTGAGCCTTCATCTGGTTGTTGGGAATTGAATTTAGGACCTCTGCTCGCTCGGGTCAACCCCGCTCACTCGCTCCGGTCGGCCCCACCCAAAGACTTATTTATTATTATAAATAAGTACACTGTAGCTGTCTTAAGACACACCAGAAGAGGGCGTCAGGTGTCTTGTTGTGAGCTACCATGTGGTTGCTGGGATTTGAACTCAGGACCTTCGGAAGAGCAGTCGGTGTGCTCTTACCTGCTAAGCCATCTCACCAGCCCGAGGTATGTGTTCTTAAGAAGCTTCTTTTCACTAACACTCACGTTCTCCTAAATCTAGTTCTTAGTGGAAGATGAATAGTAATTCTTCTAGAAGGAAAATGACATTTTAAGCCGTTAACTAAACCTTAGAACTTTAGAGATAACCCAACCCTAACAAGATCTTTCGGGTAACTAAGGCTCCATTTGCTACTATGAACTTAAACACAATTTCATTTTTTAATTATTTAGGGCTGGGGATAAAACTCAAGGCGTGGCACATCTTGACAAGTCTTCTACCACTGACATACATATCAACCTTTTCTTAGTACTCATTGGTTTCTTGGGGATTTTGTTTTTGTTTTTTTGTTTTTTTGCTTAACAAACGGGAACAGGAAGGTCGGGGTCCTGCTGGTTATTTTACATGGCTGTGGAGAAATGAAATGTTTGTGTCGTGACAACGGCCAACACCTTGTCTTTTGGGTTTTACATTCTCTTGACCCCCTAAGAAAATAGCATGGTCTTATTGCAACTTGATGTGCCATGGCTAGTTGATGGAGGTGGAGAGGAACTGAAAGGAGAGGAAGGGCAGACTTTGGTCAGGATGTAAAACATTTGAGTTTTAAAAAAGGAAGTGGCACCGAAAGAGACTAGTGTCTGACTTGGAAATACACACACATATATAATTGTACATATATAGGAAAGCACAAAGCAGTAAGGGCACCTTTAATTAGTAGAGTGTGCACTAGCCCGTTTACTCGGTGAACACTACTTTTGAAAAACTCAAGAGCAGGTCACGGTGAAAATCACCCAGTGCATGTGGCTAATAGGGTATAGAGTCAAGACCAGTGTTTGCAGCATTTTGTTTCACTGAAAGATTCTTCTCAGCTTTTAGTTTTTCATTTTGAAGTCATTTTAGGTGTATAAAGGTTTATAAAAACAATACTGAACAGTTTAACTCATGTACTAAGATACTCTACCAGCTGGTCGGGGAAAAGGAGCTCAACCTAAAGTGACTGTCAGCTATCTATTAGATTGAAGATTTTAAAATCCTGATGTCTGCAAAAGTCTGCAGATGCTGAGAAGATGGCTCTCCCGCATCGCTGGTGTGTCTGTTAATGGTATAGTCCCTCTGGAGCTTAGTCTAGCAGTGTCTCAAGGAAGTTAAGCCTGCCCTGTACCTATAAACTTTTGTTCTAGAGAAATGTAACTCTTACTCGTTTAATGTTCTTGCTATGTACCTTAGGCTGGCCTTAAGCTCATGATCCTGCCTTATGGGCTAGGATTGCAAAAATAGGCAGTAAGCTGTCTATGGGCTAGGGTTGCAAAAGCACACAGTATACTGGCTGTGAAAATGTATTGTCTCACCCAGGAGAGCTGGATGGGTGGGTGGGTGGGTGGGTGGATGGGTGGGTGGGTGGGTGGATGGGTGGGTGGGTGGATGGATGCATGGATCGGTGCATGGATGGGTGCATGGATGTGGTATGCTGCTATAATCTTGTACATCAAGACTCAAAAAAAGAATAGAACCTACACGGATTAGCAAATTAAGTCTGCTCACTGAATTGTTTTTTTTTTTGGGGGGGGGGGTTGTTTTTGTTTTTGTTTTTGTTTTTTTTGGTTTTTCGAGACAGGGTTCTCTGTGTAACCCTGGCTGTCCTGGAACTCACGTTGTAGGCCAGGCTGGCCTGCCTCTGCTTTCCAAGTGCTGGGATTAAAGGCGTGCGCCACCACGCCCAGCTCCTACTCACTGAATTGTTATATGAAGTCAGTTCCCTGTTTTTGATGATGTGCTATCATTATAAAAAGTGTCAACCTTTAGGGAAAGCTGATGATTGGCTAATTACAGAGTTTATAATTTTTTTTTTGTTTTGTTTAGTTTTGAGACAGGGTTTCTCTATATAGCCCTGGCTGTCCTGAAACTCACTCTGTAGACCAGGCTGGCCTCGAACTCAGAAATCTGCCTGCCTCTGCCTCCCAAGTGCTGGAATTAAAGGTGTGTGCCACCACGCCTGACTGAGTTTATAATTTCTTTTTTTTTTTTTTTTTTTTTTTTTTTTTTTTGGTTTTTCGAGACAGGGTTTCTCTGGATAGCCCTGGCTTTCCTGGAACTCACTTTGTAGACCAGGCTGGCCTCGAACTCAGAAATCCGCCTGGCTCTGCCTCCCGAGTGCTGGGATTAAAGGCGTGCGCCACCACGCCCGGCTTATAATTTCTTGAGTCTATAAAATATTTCAAAATAAAAAGGTAAAGGAATTCTATATACTGTTGACTTAGATTCTCTAGATTTTTCTATACTATATAATCACACCATGAGTATGGCAAGGAAATTAACAGTGGCAAAACACTGTTGTCTAATCTGCAGACCTAATTCTACTTCTCATATCTCTATCAATCTATCCATCTTTCTAAGGATGCAAAGGTGCTAATACTTGTCATTCCAATGCGTTTGGTGAGCTATTACCCTCACCTGTTTTGTTAGTAGAGGCATTTTGGGGAGCAGCTGTGGCCTCTTGTGTCAGAGGTGGCTGCCCTTGAATGTCTAAGAGGGTTTTGTTCTTGCTGTCGTTTGTTTTTTATTTTAATTAACTTTCCAGTGTGCTCTTACTCATTCTGAGAATTAATAAGCCTGTGTTCCTCAACAGTTCAATAGCTGTAGCAGACATTTATGGGTATTATATCAGTGTCAGACCCAGTGGTACAGAATTTATGTTCATTATTTTATCTGAGTCTCAATATAACTCAAGAATGGGCTTGTTATTGTTTCCATTTTGTAGGTAAGGAAACTGGGGCTTGGGGTCTCAATGATTATCCTAAGGTTGAAGTTAGTGATGTATGAAGTCCTGTTTATGTGTTAAGTTGCAGGGACAAAACCTTTGAACAACTAAAGTCAAAAGCATAGCTTTAGAATAAGAATACAGATTGTACCTGAGGTAGGGTCCTGTGAGGAAACTGAGTACTCCTAAGCTTGTGATTAACTACCGAGCTCCACTCCTGGGTTCACGTGGATGTTTGCTTTCTTGAATTTAGGTGAAGTGACAATGGATGCCATGATGGCTCGATTGAAACTCTTGAGTCCAGATGACCTTAGAAAAGAAGTTATGAAAGCTGGACTTAAATGTGGACCCATTACATCAACAACAAGATTTATTTTTGAGAAGAAATTAGCTCAGGCCTTACTAGAACAAGGTGGATTGCTGACCTCCTCTCTTCCCAAGCCCAGCGAGGTTACTGCCATGACATTTATCCTGGACGCCTCAAGGACTCCTGCATCTGTGGATGGGAAACAAACTCAGCAGGCCTGTTTTTCTGAAGACAGAGATTTTGGTTACAGTGTGGGCTTGAACCCTCCAGAAGAGGAAGCGGTAACATCCAGTGTCCACCCAATACCCTTCAGTGCCTCTACCAGGAATGACAACCACAAGGCTGGAGTGACAGCTCCTAAGGAGCCACTTGTGTACTATGGAGTGTGTCCAGTATATGAGGATGGCCCTGTGAGACATGGTAACATGCTGTGTAGTGTCTCCTTACCCAACTGGGAAACTATAATCTTACCACCCAAGATTAATTTTATTATTCATATTTGTTACCCTCTGATTCTTAACTGTAAGGAATACTAATTTTTAATTACCAGGAAAATGGATTCTATCAGATAGATGTGACGGGCAAATGACTGGCTCACTTGCATTTGTTAGTAACTGCTGATTAGTAATCTTCCTTCTCCCTTTAAATTCATTATAGCCTGAGCAGCTTTTAGGTTAATACTGTAGTATGTACCAGTAATAAATGTAAATGTGCCAGTCATGAAACTGTTATCTTGTACAAGGAATTGTACATTTTGGACTAGAAATCTATTTTAGTGGGTAGAGCATTTGCCAAGCATGCATGGCGCCCTGCATTTAATCCCCAGAGCCATATAAACCTGATGTTGTGGCACATAACTATTACCCCAACACTTGGGTAGATGCTAGCATGTAGAAATTCCGTCTCTTAAAAAAAAGAGACTTGCAATTTTATTTTAGTCAGGATTATAATGTGTGCTTAGGCCTGGATCTTTCTTTACGGCTTTCTGTGGGCTTCAAATCTCAACCCTTCTGACTTTTCCTTATGACTGTTGAGATCATAGGAATAAGCCATTGTGTCTGATCCAAAAATTTTAAATTCAAGTTTGAATTTTTTATTTATATCTTTAATCCACTTAAAATTCAATTTTAGTAAGTTATTTTTATCATATTTCTCTTGAGTTTATCACATTTTGTGTTATTGTACCTTTGAATATGAAATTAACATAGGTATATATGGTATCATTGCTTGCTTATATACATTCAAACATACATTGTCAAGTGTATTCATATGAATTTTTGGATAGCCAAGGATCTCTTTAAGTTAAAAAATAGAAAGTGGGTGGAGTGACGGCTCAGTGATTAAGAGCACTTGGTTATCTTCTTGCATATCCCGGCTCACATGTCAGATGGTTCATAGCCTATGTGTAACTCCAGCTCCAAGGGGTCTGATGCTCTTTAGGCCTCCAAGGGTACTTACATACTTTTTATCCTAAAAAATATTTTTATAAAAGATTGAAAATCTGAACTGTGAACATGAGAGAGGGAAACCAAGAGACTTGTTTACAAACATAAATTGACTGCTGAACTCTGGGTACAGTTAATGCATGGTTCCACCTATTCAGCTCTTAATTTTTCCTTGGTACTTTGATACCCAGAGAGGATCCATGTTTACGAAGATAAAAAGGAAGCTTTACAAGCTGCCAAGTTGATCAAAGGGTCCCGGTTTAAAGCTTTTCCAACAAGAGAAGATGCTGAGAAATTTGCTAGAGGGATATGTGATTATTTACCTTCTCCCAGCAAAACTATGCCCTTACTGTCTCCTGTGAAGGCAGTGCCCCTCGGTGGCAGTGATGGGCTGAAAGGTAAGGATTCTCTACCTCTTACCTTGTCATTCATGACTGTCAGTTACCTCTCTATGGCAGGTGCCTCAATTTCTTCATCTATGAGATAAACCTGGTGTAGGAAGAGGTATCGATCTGAGGTGTCCTACAGTGAAACAACCAAAGAGCTGGGGGCTAGGGGCTGCCCTGGGGAAGACTGCAAGCATAAGGGGCTGGGGGCTGCCCTGGGAAGGTCTGCAGGCATAAGGGTGGGTGGAGCCTGGTGCTAGTAGACTCTGAAGCTGATGAGCCAAGTGTTGACATGTGGACCACAGAAGCAGCAGAGGGAACACTTGCATTTTCTTGGGGCTATAGTGTGAGTTATGGGTATTCTGATGCTGACGATCTATAATCCCACCTGAAGGGACACCTTTTTCTAGGATGTGCAAGAATCAGTCTCCCTATAGAAGCTAGAAATCTGACTCCACCCTCTGTGTGACTCGACCAGAGGCCTATTTGGAGAGGCTTGCCTTTGGTTCAGATCCTTTGTAGGGAAGTCCCTTCAGGTGTTTGAGGTGAACCTCTGACCTTGTGTTGAGAGTCTGTCTGTTGCCTTCTACTCTTCCCATACTCAGGTTTCTCTCCTTTCAGCTTGGGAAAGTGCCCGGCAGGAAATTGTTTTATGAAGCTTTCAGGTTTTAATGAAACCTTTAGAAGCTGTATGTGAACTCTCTTTCTCTAAGGGTGTATTACAGTTGGGTGTTTTGAGACAAGGTCTCAGTCATATTAATCCACACTGGCCTTGAACTTGCAATCCTCCTATCTCAACCCCCTGAATAATATAGGTTATGGCATACAGATTATATTATTATATTACATTAGTATATGTTACATTAATAATATAGATTATATTATTATAGAATATAGATTGTAGGTTATATCTTCTTGATTTATCTTCAAAGTATACTAAATGGCCAGACATGGTTGTGCATGCCTTTAATGCCAGCACTCAGGAGGCACATGTAGGTAGATCTCTGTAAGTTTGAGACCTTCTCAAAAAAAAAAAAAAAAGTACACAGAATGATGTCTTTGTCTCAATCTTCAGCCATCTGACTGGACTTGGCTCTGCATCATGCTGTAGTGTGCTCTGTGTCATGTCACTTCCTACCTGTCATTCCCAAGAGCTGCTCGTCCTCTGAAGGGAGGCTGCAGCCTTCGCCACAATAGACTATGTAAGAAGAAAATGTTTGTCTCTTGACAGCAGATGGCTTGTGCCTGGCTGAATCAGAAACAGTAAACAAAGAACGAGCAAACAGTTACAAAAACCCCCGTACCCAGGACCTCACGGCCAAGCTGCGGAAAGCTGTCGAAAACGGGGAGGCACACACCTTTTCTGATCTTATCTGGAGTAATCCTCGATATCTAATTGGTTCTGGAGACAACCCAACCATTGTACAAGTAAGTATGCTTCTAACACCACTCCTGGTCACTTTGTCCCTGACCAGTGAAGGCGTTTTAACAAATATGAAGCTCAACATGTGGTCTCCTTTCAGGAAGGATGTAGGTACAATGTCATGCACGTCGCTGCCAAAGAGAACCAGGCGTCTGTGTGCCAGCTGACCTTAGAGACTCTGGAGAACCCTGAGTTTATGCGTCTGATGTACCCAGATGACAGCATGGACATGCTACAGAAGCGCATCCTCTACATTGTTGACCTGTATCTTAATACTCCTGACAAAGTGGTAAGTACTCCTCATTAGTCTGTCGGATAAAGGTTTGAGTTCCTGATATGTGAGAATATTTCTTTTTCTGTGCTACATCAACATGCAAGGCTTATGGGATACCAGGAAGACAAGAACACTCATGGACTTAGAAGGATATTTATGAAGGTGATACATAACAAAACTTATCTTGAGGAGGCGTAGCATACACATTGGGAACTTCATATAGGGAACTCATGACCGACCAAAGTACAGATACCACCATAACCCAACTTGGTGTGACTTACAGGAATATGGGTGAGGGATTACTTACAGGAGCAGAAGTGACTCCAAGACAGTTGTATCACCAGGGCCCACCCTAGCTAGCATGGGTGACAGTTTACAATGAACTGGGAACCTGGAACACACTACAGCCTGCAGACAGCTTAACAGACTAGAGAGTATTCTTCCCAGGTGCATCAGTTAGTGTAAGCCTTTTCTAGGCAGCTGGTCTGTCTTAAAGGTCCATTGATTGTGAAGAGATAGTGTGACAACAGCAACTCTTTTTTTTTTTTTTTTTTTTAATTTATTTTTATATGAGTGCACTGTAACTGTTTTCAGACACACCAGAAGAGGGCGCCAGATCTCATCATTGATGGTTATGAGCCATCATGTAGCTGCTGGAATTGAACTCAGGACCTCTGGAAGAGCAGTGGCTAAGGACCTCTTAGCCACTGAGCCATTTCTCCAGACCCCTAAATAAGGGTTTGAGACAGGAATTTATTTTAAATGAAGGAGAATTCAATGGCAGGTTAGAGCCAAGAACTAAACTCACAGAAATCTGGGAGTTTAGAAAGCTATGGGAAAGAATAAAAGAAAGCACTAGGACGTCTGAGGCGGGTGGAGGACTGTTAGTTCAAGGCCAGTCTGGGCTACAAAATGGTAAGAAAGGAGTAGAATTTTACAAGAGAAGAATACACTTTGTTATGTATTTTTGTAAGTGATTTTGGGTAGCTAGCCTAAAACTCACGTATACCCAGTGCTGGGAACTGAACTTAGGATCTCAAATAGGCTAGGCAAGCCTTCTACCACTGAGCCCACAGTTTTAGTTTCTTTTAAAAAGTGGTAATTTTTAGGTTTCATCGTTGTTTTGTTTTTATTTGAAAGTTGCTGCTTGTCTGTTCTGTTGTTTCTAACATAGTTCTGTTATAATTACCCAGGGACTCAGAAAATTGATTCCAGTAGCTGCAAAAATACACCTATCTCAAACAATAAATAGGAAAAGAAATTAAAGATAACTTAAGATAGGAGTAAACTGTGAAACTAAAGAAACATTTAGTCAACCAAGCAAAATTATAGAAACAGATTTTTAAAGAAATAGGAATAAAGTCAAATTTCTCCCACCATACCCTCAAACACACTCCTGATATCAGAACTGTGTAGGGGACGTCAGTTGGATGTTCTCCAGCTCAGCTCTAGTAATATTGAGATTCCCACACGATCGGGCTTAGTCACAGAGAATGAGCCTCACCGTAGATGTCAGTCATATGCCCAGTTTGTCCTACTGCTGATTGACACCGGAAAGGCGGGACTTGTAGGCAAGCTCCACTATGCCCAACTCACTTACGGGACTGTTAGAACACTGGTTCCCTGACTATAGACTGGGTCACAACTTATTAAAGTTAAGGTTGACTGTGACCTTTGATTTTAAGTGCCTCCTTGGATCTGGGCACTTAATACCAAATGAAGAGTGACAGATATTAGTGTGCCAGGCTCGGGGCCTGGCAAACAATGACTGTATGCTAGCATGCCAGGTACTTTTGCCAACAGTAAAGAAGTATCTTTTTGTTTCTGGGGCCTTTTTCTTTTGGGGTATTCAATTTTGAGACAGTCTTTTTTTATATATATTATTTTATTTTTATGCACAATAGTACTTTGCCTGCTTATATGTCTGTTGCAGGACATTTGATCACACCATGAACCCTAAGATTGTGTTGTTTACTGGAAAAACCAGTTTCTAGTTGTGTGGCACCCTTAGTACACACCTTTAATCCCAACAGTGAAGGTAAAATTTGTTTGTAGAAGAATGCCCAGCTGGGCGTGGTGGCGCATGCCTTTAATCCCAGCACTTGGGAGGCAGAGGCAGGCGGATTTCTGAGTTCAAGGACAGCCTGGTCTACAGAGTGAGTTCCAGGACAGCCAGGGCTATACAGAGAAACCCTGTCTGGGAAAAAAAAAAAAAAAAAAGAATGCCCATGTTTGAAAGTGATGTCTAGTTGAGTGGCAGAGAAAGTGATAAATCAGAGAAAGATTTGACAGAATAGGATATTCCCAACTCTCATGAGAAGAGAGAGGAAAGGAAAGCTACTTCAGGAGTAGTGCAGGGCTGGTGAGATGGCTCAGCAGTTAAGATCACTGACTGCTCTTCCAAAGGTCCCGAGTTCAAATCCCAGCAACCACATGGTAGCTCACAGCCACCTGTAATGAGATCTGTCACTCCCTTCTGGTGTGTCTGAAGTCAGCTACAGTGTACTTACATATAATAATAAATAAATCTTAAAAAAAAAAAAAAGTAGTAGTGCAAAAGACAGAGAAGCAGCTGTTTAACCAGGTGATTTTTACAGAGACAGGCTGAAGAGAGAACAAGCTAGACACAGGTGATGACAAAATGAGCCAGAGAATGAGGAGGAGCCAGCAGAGTGGAACAGATGGTTAGAGTTAGTTTGAGGTAAAGCAGAGCGATTGGAGAAAGGAAGGGGTTGAGGATAAATTGAATCAGTTAATGTAGAGGGGTGTTTTTGGGCCAGAATAGAGGCTAGAAGCTTCCAGAACTAGGCCTAGGTTAGCAGCCTGCCATGTGAGTGCTAGGAATTGAACCTGGGACCTCTGGAAGAGCAGCCAGTGCTCTTAACCACTGAGCCATCTCTCCAGCCTTTGAGATAGGGTCTTATATAATGCAGGCTGGCCTCAAACTTAACTATGTAGCTAAGAATGACCTTCAATTCCTGACCCCTCTGCCTTCACCTGACAAGTGTTACCACAAAGGTCTGAGGCTTTTTTTATTTTTTGTTAATTTTTTTTTTTTAATTTCCAGATATGGGGGGCTGGAGAGATGGCTCAGTGGTTAAGAGCACTGACTGCTCTTCCGAAGATCCTGAGTTCAATTCCCAGCAACCACATGGTAGCTCACAACCACTGTAACGAGATCTGGTGCCCTCTTCTGGAGTGTCTGGAGACAGCTACAGTGTACTTACATATTATAAATAAATAAATAAATCTTTTACAAAAAAATTTCCAGATATGATTGCACATACCTTTAATTCCAACACTTAAGTGGCAGAGGCAAGAAGGATCTGAGTTTAAGGCCACCATAGTCTACATAGGGAGTTCCAAGCTAGCTAGGGCTACATAGTGAGACCCTGCCTCAAAACATGCTTTTTATTATTTATTTATTTATTTATTTATTGAGTGTGTGTGCTGGGGAACGAGGGGGTGTAGATGTCACAGAACATAGATCTCTTTTTCCATCCAGGGATTGAACTCAGGTTGTCAGGCTTGGTAAAACAGCCTGCTGGTTTAGTTTTAAATCAGTGGTTCTCTTCCAACAAGAGAGCTTGCATGGATAGACCTAGCCCCCTACACATAGACGATCTTTATATGGGACCTCTATCAGCAGCTGCTTGTCTGACTTTGTTGCCTGCCTTTGTATCCCTTTCCCCTAACTGGACAGCCTTTCTAGCCTCAGAAGATGCATCCATTCCTACTACAATTTGATATGACAAGGCGGGTTGATATCCATGGGAGGTCTCCCCTTCTCTGAGGAGAAGGGGGGCGCATAGGAGGAGGGGAGTGGAGGGGGAGGGACTGGGAGGAGAGGAAGGAAGCATCATTGGTTCTCAGCCTGTAAGTCGCAGCTCCTTTGGAGGTAAAATGACCCTTTCACACGGGTTGCCTAAGACCATTGGAAAACATAGGTATTTACATTATGATTCATAACAGCAGCAAAATTACAGTTAGGAAGTAGCAACGAAAATAATGTTATGGGGGTTGGGCGTCACCACATGAGGAACTGTGTTAAAGGGTTGCAGGCTTGGGAAGGCTACGAAGCACTTTTTTAAGTAAACACCTACTTTGACTGTTTCGTGTTAATGATTTAAGCAATTGTGCTTCTTGTCCACCTTTCCCAGGGCTTTGATACACCACTGCATTTTGCTTGTAAATTTGGAAATGTGGATGTAGTCAGTGTGCTTTCTTCACACCCTTTGATTGTGAAAAACCGAAAGAACAAATATGGTAAAACACCTGAAGATGTAAGTAATGTTTTAATACTACCTCATGTTAGAAATTCAAACACTTGAATATGCATTCTGTGGCTGTGCCTGAGTGTGTGTGCCTTGTGTGCCTTGTGGGGCACAGCTAGGATGCAGACTGCTAGTGTGATGTTTGTGGAGCCAGGAGAGAAGGCACTAACCTAGTCTTGCTGCTTTTACTTTCCTGAAACTGGCCATCAGTTGTTCTCAACAACTCATTCTTAGCATGTTCCTTCTAAACACATGAGCCAACCAAGTTCAGAGAGAAAGCAGGTGGTGGTCATGATGATGGCTCTGGGTAGTGATGGTAGCAGTGGTCTTGATGGCTATAGTGGTGGTAGTGATGGTGATAATGTGTAAAGCAGCTGATTGCTGTAAAACAGATGGGAGCCAGCCCACTTACATACCATAGCACTCAAGCCGAGTGAGTGAAGCAAGCCTTTTTGTGTTCTTTTTTTTTTTCTTTCCTGAGACAGGGTTTCTCTGTGTAGCCCTGGCTGTCCTGGAATTCACTTTGTAGACCAGGCTGGCCTCGAACTCAGAAATTCACCTGCCTCTGCCTCCCAAGTGCTGGGATTAAAGGCCAGGCACCCAGCCTTTTTGTGTTCCTTATCAGTAGAATGAAATATGATACTGAGCCTGTGACATAAAGACAGACCTGGGATAATAAGAACCACAGTGCTAATTTAAGGATCAGGCATTATATGCTGCTGGCTGACCTAGATCTACTACTTTGAGAAATGAAACCTAAAGGGCATCTTCAGTAGGAGTGTCTTCCCTAGGATCAGGCCCCTTCTTTAGCTATTACAACATTTAGTAACACTCAACATAGCCAGTTGGTAGAAAACTTCCCTAACATACACAAGGCCTTGGTATTCAGGAATGGAGGAAGGAAGAAAAAAGAAAACAATAAAATTCTACTACAGACAGGTAGAGTTTTATCTATACTTTTATAAAATGATTTTTGATAACCAGCCTAAAATTGTATATATGACTGTTCTGTGTCATATATACAGTGTTGAGCATAGCACCTAGTGTCTCAAATATGCTAAATAAGCCTTCTAGAACTGAGTGAACAATTTTAGTTTGCTTCACAAAGTGGTAACTTACAGGGATTTTGTTGTTGTTTTGATTTTATTTGAAAGTAATTGCTTTTCTGTTGTTTCTAACATATTACTGTTGTAATTGCACAGAAGTTCAGAAAGTTGATTCTAGTAGCTACAAAAATAGATCTGTGTTCTATATGAGATAGTAGTGCTGTTTGAGCTCAGATACCCAACAGCAAACATTTGTGTAGAGAGGGTATACTTTCAGACTATAAAGCTCCCTCAGATGAGGAACTGTAGCCTGTTCATGTTTCATACTACCCACAAGTCTGTATGATGCAGTTTGTCTGTGTGCAGGGGTCAGATCTCATGGAGATGGAGTTACAAACAGTTGTAAGTTGCCATGTGGGTGCTGCGAATTGAACCCAGGTCCAGTGTTCTTAACTGCTGAGCCATCTTTCTAGCTCCTTGATAATGCTTTTTTTGTTTGTTTGTTTGTTTGTTTGTTTGTTTGTTTGTTTTTTCGAGACAGGGTTTCTCTGTGTAGCCCTGGCTGTCCTGGAACTCACTTTGTAGACCAGGCTGGCCTCGAACTCAGAAATCCGCCTGCCTCTGCCTCCCAAGTGCTGGGATTAAAGACGCCACTGCCCGGCCCTGATATGCTTTTAAGGTTTTTTTTTTTTTTTTTTTTTTTGTCCTTCCACAAAATGGGAAGCTAAAGTTGTGTGAAGAAAAAGATAAAATTTACCATATTGCTAGAATCTGCTTTCTTTCTTTTTAAAAAAAAAAATTTTTTTATTTATTTAATGTATCTGAGTACACTGTAGCTGTTTTCAGACATGCCAGAAGTGGGCATTGGATCTCACTACAGATGGTCATGAGCCACCATGTGGTTCCTGGGATTTGAACTCAGCACCTCTGGAAGAGCAGTTAGTGCTCTTAACCACTGAGCTATCTCTCCAGCCCCTGGAGTCTGCATTCTTGTCCTGTTCCAATGAGTGTTTTCAGTGAGTGATCTTATAGAATAGGCTGTGCTATTGGCCACAGGTTTTTTGTTTGTTTGTTTGTTTACTTATTTTTATGTGTGGGTATCATTTTGCCTCCATATATGTCTGCACTACATGCATGACTTGTGCCTGTGGAGGCTAGGAAAGGGTCTCAGAGCCCCTGAAACTGGAATTGCAGACAGTTGTAAAATGCCATGTGTGTCAATGCTAGAAATTGAACCCAAATCCTCTGAAAGACCATCCAGTGCTCTTAACCAATGAGTCATCATCTCTCTGGCCCTCTAGCAAAGGTTTTTGGAGTGTGAGTTTTGTGAATTTTTTCATTAAGATAATGCTAGGGCTGGAGAAACAAGCTCAGCGGTTAAGAACACTTGCTGGGGAGGTGCCACACACCTTTAATCCCAGCACTCAGGAGACAGAAGCAGGTGTACCTCTGAATTTGAGGACAGCTAGGGCTACACAGAGAAACCCTGTCTTAAAAAAAACAAACAAAACCAAAGAAAAAAAAGAGCACTTCCTGCTCTTGCAGGAGACTGGAGCTGTGTCCCCTGCCCCCAGGCTGCATGACTCACTGCCTGCAACTCCAGCAACAGGGGAGCCAACACCTTCTTCTGACCTCTGGGGCATCTACACTTAAGCATACATATACACAACATGTACCCATACACATAAATATGAATTTTAAAGATACTATCCTGTTTTACTAGATTTAAAGTTAAAAGAACATTTATTTGTTAGGAGATGTAATATGGTAATAGAATGCTCACTCTGTCTGTTCTGTTTAAATAGGTGATTTGTGAAAGAAGCCAAAACAAATGTCTAGCACTGAAAGAAAGGATTAGAGAGCACTTAATGGGTGAGTGATGCACTCAGATATGAGTGGGCCTGGGGAAATACAGCAAACCTTGATCTGCTTTCCCGAGTTCTGAAGAAATAGTGCTATGAATGTTCTCAGAGCCTTTTGAAATTATTCATTGTTTTTCCTAGATGCTACACCTCCTTGCCTGACTCCATACTCCCTGTTCTTCTTCTGACTTTAGACTCTGATTTACTTGATTGCTGCTCAGGGACTTACTCCATCTCAGAAGCAGGTTTCTCTGATCATTTCTCACTAGGGAGGGCTGAAGCCCAGAGCTCCTTGTTTAGATATTTGGCTTTTGTTTTCCTGCTTATTTCAGAGAGGTTGTATTTTGAGTGTGTCTCCCACTTCTGCCCCTATGATGCTGTCTAGCTCAGCTTAACCTTTCAAACCTAGGATCTAGTCAGGACCATTATCCTGCTGGATTATAGAGGTATGATATTCATTCATATTCATTTTATCTCCCCTTGCCATTTCTTTCTTCACTTCCTCTTTCTCTCCCTTCTTTCCCCTCAGTCCCTCTCTCTTTTCATCTCTGGTATTCACTATAGAGAAAATTGCTTGGACATAGGTTGAAGCCAGTAGATAGTATTATTAGCTAGCCAGCAGCTTCACTAGGGATTCAGGATCCCAGTATATCCATGAGTCTTTTACGGGGTGACCTTTTTAATCACAAAATCCCTATCTTTGGTCAACATATTTCAGTTAGCAAGTACAGTTAGCCAGAAATGGAAGGAACTACAGAAGCCAAAAAGCAAGGTTAGTATATTTAGAGACCTTCCCAGAACTGTGGAATTGGATGGATTGCTCATTGCTTTCATTTTGGCTGTCATTTGGCTTTCATTTGGTGCTGTCAATGTGCTAAGTTTTTTGGCCTGAATAGTAAGTACTTCCATGAATTGTGCTGAGGTTTGGGGGCCTGTTACACTTCTCTCCTTTTCTTCTGGCCAGGAGCTCCTAATTGTGGCTTCTGTGCTTGTGGTCAGTGGGTCATTAGTTTCAAGAGGGACTGTCCTACTGTGTTGTTTTCAGTGCATCTCAGAAGTTGTGTTGATGCTTTTCCCTTTGTTTCTTCCCATGCACCCAGTTTGTTGTTTCTGCTGATCAAGTAAAATTGAAGTTTTCTGGCCTTTGTTTTGACTGCTTTTCTTTCCTAGGTGTATAGCCATGGTCGTGACCTGGCACAGTGTCTCTGGGTATTTTCTCAAGTCAGAGTCCCTGTAGCCTGTATATGTGACATTTTGTAGAATTGGGTACTAACTGTCTTAATTAGGGTTTCCATTACTGTAAGGACATACACCATGGCCAAGGCATCTTTTATAAAGGAAAACATGTAATTAGGGCTGGCTTACAGATTCTGAGGTTCAGTCCATTGGGAAGCATGGCAGCATCCATGAGGCATGGCGCCAGAGGAGGAGCTGAGAGTTCTACATCTTGTTCTGAGGCAAACAGAAGACTGTTTTCAGGCAGTTAGAAGGAGGGTCTCAAAGCCCAACCCTAGAGTGACACACTCCTCCAACAAGGCCACACCTCCTAATAGCGCCACTGTCTGGGCCAAGCATATTCAAACTATCACACACTCCCAATCTAAGATTATCTGGATTTTTAATTGAACTCTGATTTCTTCCAGCCCTTTCTGCCTATGCAGTCATAAATCCCAGTGTATGGTAGAGGTGACAGATGTTTCTTGGACTAGCTGTCATTTGTTGGAGACTCTAGTTGTGTTACAGAACACAATTAAACTAAACTGCCAGAAATACCTTAAAATGTAATTTGTTAGTTTGTGGTGGGACTTTTCTTATTTGTAATCATATAATTTGATCACTGCTAAAATCTGGTCACCTAGATTTTTTCTGGGATTAGCGTGGTACTTCTGCATCCATGTTCCTTTTTGTTACTCAGCCTTGTGGAATTTTGTATACCTTTCCTGTTTCTTGCTGAGGGTCATAAAACCCAGGCAAGAGCTTCAGTGTTTCTCTTGTGGCAGTTTTCACCCTCTAGACTTACTGCTCCAGGGAACGTGCTGCAGTGACCACATTGCTGCATGCCCAGTCGTCCAGACGTTACCAAACTTGTGTAATAGAATGAGAGAACACACAACTATCTATCTATCTATCTATCTACCTATTTTATGTACATTGGTGTTTTCTCTGCATGTATGGCTGTGTGAGGTGTCAGATCTTAGAGTTACAGACAGTTGTGAGCTGCCATGTGGGTGCAGGGGATTAAACTTAGGTCCTCTGGAAGAGCAGTCAGTGTTCTTAACCCTGGAGATGTCTCTCTAGCCTCCCAACACACAACATTTTAAGAAAATAACTAGGATAAAAAAGCTAGACACAAGACCACTGAGGCCTTGAATCCAGTTTTGTTGATGCAGTATTCCAAAGTGCTGGCGATTGAACTCAGGTCCTGAAGCATGCTGGACACTTCTACCATTGATCTACCTCACAGCCCTTTATATGCAAGCTTTAACATCTTGCAAGGGTAAAGTATATTTCTGGAACATTTTAATATATGAAGCCCTAGGTTCCATCCTCAGCATGTGCACACACATACTCGTACACACACTCCAAATTTTTAAAGGACTTGAATATTCAAAAGAAAGGTAAGTCATATTTTATGAATAACTAGGTTATACATGAGTTTTGTATACTTTCCCAAAAAAACAGCCATTTCAAAATCCATGAAATGCAAAGGGGATGGAAATCTGTCATTTATGATAATCTCATAGGTATGTGATATCAGTCACAATCTCAGATACTGAAATGTTAAATACATTTCCCTGGTTGATTTGTTTGTTTTGAGGCAGGGTCACACTATATATTCTTGGCTGCCCAGGAACTCATTCAGTAGACCAAGCTGGCCTTAAACTCACAGATATTAGCCTGGCTTTGCCTCCAGAGAGCTGGGATTAAAGGCATATGCCCAACCATTTCCCTATTTTAAAAATTACTTTCATTGTATGTGCATGAGTGTTTTGTGTGTGTCTATGTATGTACATTGAGTGCATACGTGGTACCCACAGAGAGTAGAAGAGGGTGTTGGATTCTGTGCAACTGGACTACTTCAAAGTAGGTAGTTAGAATTAGAGGAACCAAACCCTAGTACCATGCCCAAGCAGCAAATTTTGGGGCTGAGCTCAACCTCCATCACCCACTTTGTTTTGTTTTGTCTTGTCTTGTCTTGTCTTGTTTTTATAGAATCTCATGTAGCCCAAGATGGTCTCAAACTCACTAAACTCAGGATGACCTTGATTTCTGATCCTCTTCTCTTGTCCTCCCAAGAACTCAGTCTTATGTAATGCTCAGTATCACACCTGTGGCCTCATGTGCAGTCTACACAAGTAATAAATGTTAAGGATATATTTTAATGCTGTGTTTTTTTTAAAGGTAGGCTCTATGTTAACACTCTTTTAAGTAGAGAAAGAAAGATATAAAAGCTATTATAAGTACTTACCCTTTCCCCTGGCTGGCAGCGCGGAGGCCGCACGATGCCTGGAGTTACTGTAAAAGACGTTAACCAGCAAGAGTTCGTCAGAGCTCTGGCAGCCTTCCTCAAAAAGTCCGGGAAGCTGAAAGTCCCCGAATGGGTGGACACAGTCAAGCTGGCCAAACATAAAGAGCTTGCCCCGTATGATGAGAACTGGTCCTACACACGAGCTGCTTCCACAGCACGGCACCGAGGTGGTGCTGGGGTTGGTTCCATGACCAAGATCTACGGAGGACGGCAGAGAAACGGTGTCAGACCCAGCCACTTCAGCAGAGGCTCTAAGAGTGTGGCCCGTCGGGTCCTCCAAGCCCTGGAGGGGCTGAAAATGGTGGAAAAGGACCAAGATGGGGGCCACAAGCTAACACCTCAGGGACAGAGAGATCTGGACAGGATCGCTGGACAGGTGGCAGCTGCCAACAAGAAGCATTAGAACAAAGGATGCTGGGTTAATAAATTGCCTCATTCATTAAAAAAAAAGTACTTGAAATAAAAAATTCCCAGGAAATTGTGAGCAGCATGACAAGCTGATATTCTAGCACACCTCTTCTACAAGAATGAGAAATGGATGGGCTAGAGAGATGGCTCAGTGGGTAAGAGCACTGACTGCTCTTCCAAAGGTCCTGAGTTCAAATCCCAGCAACTACATGGTGGCTCACAATCATCCTTAATGAGATCTGATGCCCTCTTCTGGTGTGTCTGAAAACGGCTACAGTGTACTTACATATAACAATAAATAAATTTTTTTTTTCCTTTTTTTCGAGACAGGGTTTCTCTGTGTAGCTCTGGCTGTCCTGGAACTCACTTTGTAGACCAGGCTGGCCTCGAACTCAGAAATCCACCTGCCTCTGCCTCCCGAGTGCTGGGATTAAAGGCGTGCGCCACCACGTCCGGCTTTTTTCGCTTTTTTTTTTTTTTTCCCCGTAAATAAATCTTAAAAAAAAAAGAATGAGAAATGGAGTCAGGGAAGAAGGAAGTGTGACCACCTTGTACTAAGCTCCTTCTCTGTCCTAGTCACACTCATGGCTTGAGACTTAGAGCTTCCTTGGGTATCTGCTTGCCTCTTCTCATTCCTTTTTTATTTATTTTTTTAAATGTTTTTTGTTTTGTTTATACTCAATATATTTCTGGACAAGAATTTGATGGTGTGTTTTACAGATGGATATAAAGAGAAGAGTTGAAAAGTGTATGTGTGTGTTAGTGTTAGAGAGATGATGGGGACTAGGAAAAAGAAAAGATAGTTTGGCTTCAGAAGTTTTACCATAACGTAGAATTGCCTAGAAGTAGTGACAAATCAGATGATTTTTAGACAAGGGAAGAATTACATGATGCCTTCTAGATTTGAAGTTTTGGTGAAATAACACTGATAAGCCATTGAATAAAACAGGAAGCTGCAGATTGAGCAGAAGCAGTGTGGGGTAGGTTTGTTTGCTTGTTCCTGTGGGATAGGACTGCACTGTACTGACCTGTTTGCTCATAGTTAATCTTCTCACATCTACTCTTGGCAGCTGTGTATTGAATAATAGCATATCTTAATTTTAACCTCAAAGCCTTGCCGGGTGTGTCAATATCTCCATTATGCATACAGGGCTCAGAAAACAAAAATAAACAAAACCCTGCTTTAGCAGAGAATGTTAAAGAGACTCACTTAGTAGTCGCTGATACAAATTGGTCTCGGACCCCAAAGCTGGTCCTTTCTGTCAAACTGTTTTCCTTGATGTTCTCCTAAACCCTGACTTAGATGAAAGTAAGTAGAAGCTTGTGGCTGACATTTATCTCCTATTCAGGTCACTACTATGTGCCACTTCTGAGAGCAGAAGACACTTCTCCTGTCATTGGGGAGCTGTGGTCCTCAGACCAGAAAGCTGAAGCCTCTAATACTGCCCACTGTAGAAGCAGTCCCAGAGATCCTGTGATGACACTGAGAGCTTTCGTGGGACCTCTGAGTCCATCCAAAGTGAGTGGCCAGGAAAAGAACTGTCCTGGCTAACTATATTTTAGGGTTCGATGCTCCAATCTGTTGCTTTGTTTTGGTCGTGGAGGTCAACTCATGGAAGCCTAAGGTCATCTTTATCTGAGATCACCTCTAATGAAGTTTTTTTGGTTTTGGTTGGTTGGGTTTTTTTGGTTTGTTTGTTTTTTGGTTTGTTTGTTTGTTTTTGTTTTTTGGAGACAGGGTTTCTCTGTGTAGCCCTGGCTGTCTTGGAACTCACAGTGTAGACCGGGCTGGCCTCAAACTCAGAAATCAGCCTGCCTCTGCCTCCCGAGTGCTGGGATTAAAGGTGTGTGCCATCACTGCCCGGCTCTAATGAAGTATTCATGAGTCTTTGGGGTGTTTGTTTTGTTATGTGGCCAGGGAAGGTGTATTCAAAGCCCAGACCACTCGGCATATTAGTGTTTTCTTGGCCAAGTTCCTTATGTTCTTTACCAGTCCATTGCAACTTAGGGAGCTCCACAGTTGCAAATCAAATTCCAGACTGAGCTTCCTACACATGAAACTCTTACCCCTTTCCCATGTTCCTGAGTTCCTGTCATACATACACCTGTTTAGTTGAGATCTACTTACAAATGATGGAACTGATGGGTCTGTGTGCTTTTATGCCAGACTTACAGTTGACAGCTTTCTCCAATGAAATATCTTACTGGTGTATTATTTAAAACTTTCTAAATAAGCTTGTCATGGTGGCACATGCTGTAATTCCATCTTCTTGGGAGGTTGAGGCAGGTGTACCTATCACAATTTGAAAATAAGCCTGGGTTATACACATAGTAAGATCTTGTCACAAAACAACTTTCTAGATAATCTGCAAAAAAATTCCAGAAGGATTGTACATGAGAGAGAGAGATGCCAGCTTTCCTTTGATATGTAAGGGAAAGGGGATATAAACTAGTGAGGTGGCAGATAGACAATAACTGTTGTCCTGGGCAAGATCGGACCCTCAACATTTGGCCATACAGAAAGGCAGCTCTCCTTTGTATCACTTTTCCTGGAGATATAAAGAAACATCTACCTACCTTTCCCAGATCCCATAGGGCGTGCTCTCTCTTGGCTATATGTAGAAATGGCTACATAATCTGTAAGGTGGTAGAAAGCCTGTGGTGTTGGTGGTTCTAAGTCTCAATGTGAGCTGCATGAAGTACCTTTTCTTCCAGGCAGAAGATTTTCGAAAGCTCTGGAAAACTCCACCTCGAAGGAAAGCAGGCTTCTTCCACAGCATCAGAAAGTCTGACCCAGAGCGAGGCGTTGAGAGAGTGGGAAGGTATCATGGCTGCCAGGCTGAGCAAAGTGTGCTGTGTGGGGAAGGTATCATGGCTGCCAGGCTGAGCAAAATGTGCTGTGTGGCTGTGGATACATGATTTAAAAATATGAACTATGAATACTGAAATGTAACATTTCCCAGAAGGAATTAGAGCCTTTTTTCAAAAATATGTGCCCAGTTTGAGCCTGCTACAGACCTCTAAAATTTTATGTACTTAACCAAAGTAAGGACACACATTAGGAGGATTTGTGTGTGATTTTTACTTTTGCTGTGAAGTTATGATGGTACCCAGGTCTTCTTCCATGAGTAAGAGTCACTTTCTTTGTCAGAGTAACTCCTCAAAGGACATGCAGGGTCTAACCACTGGGAAAATATGAGAGAATGCCCCAAATTAGGGCAAAGTCAAATACCCAAAACAGTGGCCCTTCAGAGATTATGTGCTATTTTCTGTGAAGTTGGGTTTTTGTTTGGTTTGGTTTGGTTTTTCTTTTCCTGTTTTCTCAACTGTTGTGTTTTATTTCTTACAGGGAGCTAGCTCATGAGCTGGGGTATCCCTGGGTTGAATACTGGGAATTTCTGGGATGTTTTGTTGATCTGTCTTCCCAGGAAGGCTTGCAAAGACTAGAAGAATACCTTATCCAGAAGTTAAGCAAAAAGGCTCAACGAGAAATACGAGAAAATGAAGGCTGCCTTCAGGACAGAACCTCAGATTTTGGTAAGTAGGTGCAGGGTCTGTGGGTTTCTCTTTTCTTTTTTAATATGTTTTTACTGTAAAATCAGATCTTTTCTTCAAAATGATATCATGGTTTTAAATAAAATTATGCTTTAAAACTCTTTAAAGTAGTGAATGATGTACACAGTTTAAGTATATTTATATAATATTAATTTTCAAAATATTAAGATAATTATAACATTAGAGTTGCATCTTCGTTTTCCAAATGTTTTACAACTAACATATTTTCAATTTTGTAATTAAAACTAAAACACAAAACTAGCAAATTTGACAGCATCCTGGAAACAAGCTCCTTTCTCTCTCCTGGGCTTGTGTTCTTCTAACATAGAGCACCGCCCTACCTGAAGAAATGGCTTATTCTTACATCAGAAAAGCTTTCATTGAATCAGAAATAAAACTCTGTTATCATGAATCAAACTGAAGATAGTGATTTTAGCTGAGTATACCAGTGTCTATAGTGTTAGCATCTAAACAGGGCTAGAAAGGAGATTAGCTCAATGCAAACAGCAGCTACACAGAAAGTTAGAGGCCAGGCTGGCAAGCTCCATGAGGCCCTCTCTCAAGACAATCTCACTAGTTAGTACCCAGAACTGAAGTCAGGAGGCAGGAAGAATACGGCCAACCTAAACTATGTAAGAAGAGTCAGCCCAGGAGTAAAGTAGAAAGACACTGACTCAAAAATAAAATAAAACGGTCAGGCACTGGTGGTGTACTCCTTTAATCCCAGCACAGGTAGGAGGATCTTTGAGATTGAGGCCAGCCTGCTCTACAAAGTGCATTCTAGAACAACCAGGGCTACACGGAGAAATCCAATCTTAACTAAAAGAAAAAAACAAGTAAAATTTTAAATTCAAGTAGAAACTTTATATAACTACAGCTTTGATTTCCCCAAGATAGAAATTAATGTAATTTAAAGCTTTCTAAGTTGAAATTGAACCACAGACCTACAAATTAAATTTCCTGGAACAATGTAGGAAAAATATGATATACATCATGTAAAAAGCAATTGGCTCCTTGAGATGGCGCAACAAATAGAAGCACTTGCTACAGCAGCCTGGTGACCTGGCTCTATCCAGAGAACCCACATAATGGTGGAAGGAAAGAGCACTCCACCAGAATACTCGTGACTTCTTGTCTCAGGCCACTGTGTGTGTGTGTGTGTGTGTGTGCGCGTGCGCGCAATGTGCATAGACTCATGTCATACTAAATTAAAAGTGAGTCTGAGAAGCAAACGTGAATCTGCTGGAGTAAAGGGCATGCACATGGGCTATGGAAGAAGCTGCACCAGGCTGGGTGTCAGTGCCTTTATATGCTCTTTATATGCTCTGAACCTATTGTTTCATGGGCACTTAGTTAATGTCAAAGAGTTCTCTTACAGCAACTGACTTCAGTGTTACTCTCAAGTTGTTATATTTAGTAGTTTTTATTCTTTATGTTTTTTCAAAGATTTATTTGTCTTAAGTACATTGTCATTGTCTTCAGACACCAGAAGATGGTATTGGATTCCACTATAGGTAGTTGTGAGCCACCATGTGAAATTGAACTCAGAACCTCTAGAAGAGCAGGCAGTACTCTTAACTGCTGAGACATCTCTCCTGCCCCATGAAGTGATTTTTCACGAGCTGCTTCTACATAATATTTCTAGAACCTTATCAAATCAACTTGTGGGAAACTAGCCACATGGCCCTTGTCTTAAGACCTAACTCAGCCAGGCATGATGGCGCATGCCTTTAATCCCAGCACTCGGGAGGCAGAGGCAGGTGGATTTCTGAGTTCGAGGCCAGCCTGGTCTACAAAGTGAGTTCCAGGACAGCCAGGGCTATAAAGAGAAACCCTGTCTAGAAAAACAAAACAAAACAAAACAAAACAAAACATACCTAACCCAGTTTAAGAAGTAGTCATTCCTTGCTTGGGTTGTTTACATTGAGTAGAGGATCCTTTACAGTTTCATCCTGCACACTGATCCTAGTTTTTTGCCCTTACAGGCAGTGGAAAGAAGTACAGCAACTCCATCTCCGTGGGAGCATTTCTAGATGGGGATGATGACAGTAGCTTGGAAGAAATTAAAAACCAGCAAAATAGAGTTCCAAGTCAGAGTCAGCCCACACCTGATAAGTTCCAAAACTCTAAAAGTGGTTCCCTTCCCTTGGGACAGAAGATAGACCCTGGAGAAGCCTCAGTTGGATCTTATCCAGATAACAGCAGAAATGGGTTTTGTCACCCTCTGAACAACAGAACTGCAGATGGAAGGGGACTAAAGGTCACCAATGGAGAGGAGGCCCTTCCACCACCTGTTTCTGTTTTGACTCAAGAGTTCAATAAACTGAATTTGCAAAGCCTAGGAGATAGCCTTTTTGAGACACCAAATAAAAATAGGAAACTAGAGGATGAGATACTTGCTTCAAGAAAGGATGTAGTAGAAAGTGACTTGCTGGCATCTTCTCCTGCAATAGCAAGACTTGAAAATATGCAAGTCAGGACCAACAGTGAGGTGTCAGAGGCAATGGCTGAAATGTCTTTGGGCCCCAACAGCCCCCAAATTGGGGTTCAGGCTGGTCTGGAACCTAGGCTCTCATCTGCCATGGTAGATTCCACCAAGAGGCTCTTCATGTCTGGGTAAGTTAAAGATGTTGTAGCGCTATAATGTGTGTGATGTAGTTTTTTAATATCCTTGGGGGTCTTCTATCTGGACTATGCTAATCCAGTGTCAATAAGGGAGTACCAATGGAATGATTTCATCTACCCTATGTTTAAGACTCAAAACCATATTAATAATAAGGGCACATGATACTACCATTGGAAGACCCTACTAGTATCTTAAAGAAGTCTTTACCATTCCCTATAGCATTTACCTTGACCAGCCCTGGCCTTGCATACCAGCTCCACCCATCCACCTGCTTTTAGGCTAGTTTAGTAGTTTATATGCTCAGCCCAGATGGGTGGGGGTTTTTTGTTGTTGTTGGGTTTTGTTTTTGTTTTTCTTTTTTGTTGTTGTTGTTTTGATGTTGTTGTTTTGTTTTTTTCGAGACAGGGTTTCTCTGTATAGCCCTGGCTGTCCTGGAACTCACTTTGTAGTCCAGGCTGGTCTCGAACTCAGAAATCCGCCTGCCTCTGCCTCCCGAGTGCTGGGATTAAAGGTGTTTTTGTTTTTCATGTATTTTGTGCTTGTAAGCCTCCCAACATGGATACTAGAAGCCAAACTCCAGTCCTTTGTAAGACCAGTACCCCTTTGCCGCTGAACCATTTCTTTAGCCCCTCCAGATTGGTTCTTGAGTTAAAAATACTATAACTTAAAAGCCTTTCCCCTGACAATGTTTCTGCTTTTTCTTATATTTCTTTTGTTCTGCATTCTAGAGAGGAACCATCAAAACTAGATCGAGATGTTTTAGCAGCTCTTGAGTGTGCGAATATTGACCCTGGTCTGTACCCAGCAGTCCACAGATGGAAAAGCACTGTTATGTGCTACTCGCCCGCAGACAGACAGAGGTACACTAATCACAGCATCCGAGTGCAGAGACTGACAGGACTGTCATACATGGGGGGCCTTCTCATAGTAACAAAGCTAACCTGGGGAGCTCCCCAATGCAAGCCTGGCCTATGTGTCCATGTAGATGTGGCCACAAAGGCAAATAGATGTCCATAGAGTGGGAAAGTAGGCCAGGCTTGCTCCTGGCAAACTGTATCAGGGGAGGCAGTGTCCAGAATTTATAGCTGCAACAATATGGGTGTTGGGTGTAAAGTCTCCATATTTGAGATGTAGGAGTATCTCCTCTCTGTAAGACAAGTGTCATGCCTATGTCTTTGCTCTGTTCTTAAATCTCTACTCTGTAGTGCGCCTTTTTGTGGTAACAAATCTTTTTGGTTTCCACAGTTGGCCAAGTCCTGCACTCAAAGGGAAGTTCACAACTGAGCTGGTGGATCTCGATTGCTCTCATAGCTGCTCAGGACGATGCAGTCCAGCTGGTAGCAGCCCCAGTAAGCCTGGCCACACCTCCTCCTCTTCTGGCCTGCACAGCCCTGGACGCTACAGTCCAGCACATGGGAGACACTTCCAAAGAGTGGCACATGTGGCCCGACTTGCGGCTCTGTAGAGCTAGCTAGTATGCTTATTCCTGGGATTCATTTACTTGTTTGTTTGTAAAAAGAGTAATGTTTATTGGTAAAAATTCCATGAAAGAATGTATCCTGAATAACTTAATCCTCACTTTGAGGGTACCAGTATTTTAGAAAATACAATGTTCTAAGTATAATTTGAATGTCTGATATTTGGAAGAAGTTGATGAAAGCAAACTCAGATACTAATTGTTTGAAAGTGTAGCTGTAGTAATGATTCAGACTTTTCAGGTGGAAACTTCTAATTTTGAAATGGAACAAAGATGTAAAGGCAGTTGATAGACACGTGAGGTGTTGCTAATCGGGTTTGTTAGCAGCAACTCTGCAGCGCGCGCGCTTGCGCACATACCCACTAGTTCTGAAACAGATCAATTATGTGTTGTCTCTTGAGGGGGGGCAGCTTTTTGCTATGCAATGGCAAAACTATGTGTTTGTCATTTCACCCTAGTTATTCCAACCGAGAGAAAGCAGGTGGCAGAAAAGCAGATGGGCCCTGACTCAGACTTCAGTAACAATGCTCAAAACACTGCCAGAAGATAGGGTGGGGGGAGTTAAAGCCATCGAGAATCATGCCAGTAATCATAGAAAACTCACCAGCAATAACTAAAAACAAAATTATTTCTCAGTACTTGTCAGTGTAGTAAGTAATCTAGAAGTTGTTCCCAGACTGGAGAGATGGCTCAGCGGTTAAGAGCACTGACTGCTCTTCTGAAGGTCCTGAGTTCAAATCCCAGCAACCACATGGTGACTCACAACCATCAGTAATAAGATCTGATGCCATCTTCTGGGATGTCTGAAGACAGATACAGTGTACTTACATATAATAAATATATCTTAAAAAAAAAAAGTTCCCAAGTCTTAAAATTTAGCCTGAGATTTCACTGAGCATGATTACATGACAGATGTATCCCGTATTTTAGAAATTAAAGAGCTTTACACTAGAGTTTAGCACTTGAGATCTGAGTCCATTTCAGTAGCTTGCAGTGTTGACTTTTGGCTATCCCAAGAGATGTGTACCGAGTGGCTCTGCACACCCTAAGGCTCCAAGATAAAAGCACCTTACTGCAGCTGGGTCCCAGCTGTCTGTCACACTTGCTTGCACAAAGCCAGTAGTGTTCTGGAGATGCTTGCAGTGCTTAACCCCAGTACAGAACTATACCACTGATTCTGCCAATATCAGTGCCTTTTGTGAGTCATTTTGAGATCACATAGTGCTAAATGGGTGTTAGATTTTTTGTTTATAAAAATGTTGACCAGGCAAGCCTTTAAGCCCAGCACCCATTAGGCAGAAGCAGGGGGTTCTCTGATTTTGAGGCCAGCCTGGTCTACATAGTGAGTTCCAAGACAACCAGAACTACACAGAGGATCTTGTCTCAAATTTAAGACAAAAACAAAAACCCACCAAAATGATAATAAAGTAATTCTGAGCTCAAATGTTTAGGTCTTTTAAAAACAAAAAACCTCTTTAAAGCTTATTTTAATGTGGTAAGAAATACCAGAATTGAAATTTTGGACTTTGGATTCAGTTTGTTTTTGTTCCCCTTGTAAGCAGCTGAGCTGTAAGTACAAGACAGCCAATAAAGTGACCTGGAAACAATCCCAAAGGGAATCTTTGTTCTCAAAAGAAACCAAAACCCACACACTATATTCAGCTATGATTTTGTTTTCTCTAAAGTCTTATTGTCCTGTGGGGTTATTTTTGTTGTTTTTTTCATACTCAAAAACCGAGGTACTAGTTTTGCCCTATTTTTTTTTACCTTTTTTTTTTTTAACTCTTCTTTCTTAATATTTACTTAAGACAACTTTTGGGAGTCAGTTCTCAAACCATGTAGGTCTCAGGAATCCAACTCAGGTCACTGGAATCAAGTTTTACCGCTGAGCCATCTTGCTAGCCCATTTTAAACCTTACCCACCTTTGGACTATTTTTCTACTAGTATGAAGGGTATATACCTGTTAGTAACACCTGTTGATTCTATGTCATAAACATTGTTTAATTGATCTTTCTCAAAGTGTTGGGTAGGAAATGATTCCTTAATTTGTTATCTGGACAGAATCCCCTTCTTAGTAAAACTGTAAGCAATATTTTCAATAAAAAGCACATTGAGTATCACATTCATGTCTGGGAGATGGCCTTACTATGCTGCCCGGATGGCTTGGACTGGACGGGTTTACTTGCTGGGGTTTGGCTTATTCTAACAATTAATAGCATTTGATTATGTGGCAGTGTAAGACTTTTTGTTTTTTCCAATTTTTTATTAGGTATTTTCTTCATTTGCATTTCAAATGCTCTCCCAAAGTCCCCTATACCCTCCCAACACCCCCCGCCCTGCTCCCCTACCCACCCACTCCCACTTCTTGGCTCTGGTATTCCCCTGTAATGGGGGCATATAAAGTTTGCAAGACTAAGGGGCCTCTATTCCCAATGATGGCTGCCTAGGCCATCTTCTGCTACATATGCAGCTAGAGACACAAGCTCTGGGGGTACTGGTTAGTTCATATTGTTGTTCCACCTATAGGGTTGCAGACACCTTCAGCTCCTTGGGTGCTTTCTCTAGCTTCTCCATTGGGGGCCCTGTGTTCCATCCTATAGATGACTGTGAGAAGCCACTTCTGTATTTGCCAGGCACTGGCATAGCCTCACAAGAGAGCTATATCAGGGTCCTTTCAGCAAAATCTTGCTGGCATATGCAATAGTGTCTGCGTTTGGTGGCTGGTTATGGGATGGACCTCAGGTGGGGCAGTCTCTGGATGGTCCATCCTTCCATCTCAGCTCCAAACTTTGTCTCTGTAACTCCTTCCATGGATATTTTGTTTCCAATTCTAAGAAAGGGCAAAGTATCATCCACACTTTGGTCTTCCTTCTTGAGTTTCATGTGTTTTGCAAATTATACCTTGGACATTCTAAGTTTCTGGGCTAATATCCACTTATCAGTGAGTGTATAACATGTGAGTTCTTTTGTGATTGGGTTACCTCACTCGGGATGATACCCTCCAGATCCATAGGGCTGTGAAAGGCATCCTTCCTGAAGTGCCATAGTATGAATGAACTTGTAACAGAGACACTCTGCTGCTACCACCACCCCCACCACCACCACCCCCACACCCACCCACCCTCATTTCTAGAGATGAACAGGAATAGTGTTGAAAGTGCTTGCAGCACCAGGAAAGAGCCAACCCCAGATGCTACTCAACAGTTGATCTTTACTGCTTTTGGAGGGAATGGGTAGGATTTTGTCTTCCTGAGTTGGGCCTTAAATTTTTTATTAGTATTTCTCATTTGTCTAATAGAAACACATTGGGATGAAGTAAAACACAATAGTCAAGAAGAATTAGTAACACTTGGTAGCATACCATTCTTACCACTTTGATTCAGATTCCCCCAAATTATTCCTAACCTTTGTTTTGGCAAGACTTACCAGTATTGTTACTAGTGTTTCAGAAGTCTTTATACATTTGTCTTAAACCAAAGAATTTGGTTTCAATACCCAACACCACAAAAACATTTTTCATCACAGTGTCATTGGGCCTCTAAGACACACTGGGCTGCCGGGCAGTGGTGGCACACACCTTTAATCCCAGCACTTGGGAAGCAGAGGCAGGTCGATTTCTGAGTTCGAGGCCAGCCTGATCTACAGAGTGAGTTCCAGGACAGCCAGAGCTATACAGAGAAACCCTGTCTTGAAAAACCAAAATAAACAAGTAAATAAATGACACACTGGCCTCCCTAATATGGGGTTGGTGGTCACTCACTCTTGCCCAAATAGTCACAGCATGTGTAGGTGTAGACCATAAGGGAACTAAAAATTATCAGGTGTTTCATAATTTAACAAATTAGATTATACCCAGAACTTAACTAAGCTCTTAAATTTAAGCCAAATTTCACATGGTTGGCTTCAAATCTAACAATTAGTATAGTTAGTTTGGGGGTTGTATGGTGTTTTCATTCCAATGTTTTCCTGAGACAAATGAGAAAAAGTGTAATTTTAAAATCAGAAAATAACATTTTGACATAGCTTTGTATGTAGATCAACAACCTAGCAAGAAAGGTTCAATCTAGGAACATTTAAAAGTTGTTGGATTGGCCAGCACTCGGGAGGGAGAGGCAGGTGGATTTGAGTTCAAGGCCAGCCTGGTCTACCAAGTGAGTTCCAGGACAGCCAGGGCTATACAGAGAAACCCTGTCTCACCCCCCCCCCCCCCAAAAAAAAAATTGTTCGATTGGGCTGGAGAGATGGCTCAGTGGTTAAGAGCACTGACTGCTCTTCCAGAGGTCCTGAGTTCAATTCCCAGCAACCACATGGTGGCTCAAAACCCATCTGTAGCCGGGTGTGGTGGCGCATGCCTTTAATCCCAACACTCAGGAGGCAGAGGCAGGCGAATTTCTGAGTTTGAGGCCAGCCTGGTCTACAAAGTGAGTTCCAGGACAGCCAGGGCTATACAGAGAAACCCTGTCTCGAAAAACAAACAAACAAACAAACAACAACAAAAAAAAACCCACCTGTAATGAGATCTGATGCCCTTTTCTGGTGTGTCTGAAACTATCGGGTCACAGATTTTGACATAGCAGATGTGTGTATCAATGGCCCAACAGGCAAGGTCTGACTGAGGAGCATTTTTTTGAAATCTATCAGATTACTAGTGTCATGATCAGCCAACAAACTTCTGCAGGCCTTGTCTCTAGCCTCTTGTCTGTGTTCAGTATGTCTTATGTCAATCTCAGCTATCACTTTGCAGTGTGAATTCTGACCGGTGATATGAAATAGGATCTGAATGGTTAGAACTGACTGGGGGTCAGACTGTCAGCTTTCAGGATCGTTGCTGTTATAAGCGATCACTGTGCCTTGCAGATGATAAGCAGCATCCCAAGAAAGAGAACTCATTTCACATACAAGGAGCTCACCTCACATCAAAAGTTGTTCCTAAAATACTGCCAGTCCTTAAAGGTCTCTACAGAGTTTGTACCACATGGGGATCCCTTAGTACACTACTAACCCTGAGCAAGTCCCATCAGGTCAGGTGAGGAGTCCTGACAGGTGAGAAGGTGACCTGCTCACCATTCTTGCTTCAACTACTTGTAGAAAACAGCAAGCAAATGGGTAGCCAAAGTTAACTCCAAGAGAGGAAGTCCGAACCCCAAGGGAGGAAGTCCGAACCCCAAGGGAGGAAGTCCGAACCCCAAGGGACACCTCTCAGGCCTGCTGCTGGACTGAAACGGGAGGAAGTCCGAACCCCAAGGGACACCTCTCAGGCCTGCTGCTGGACTGAAACAGTGTGCCTTCTAGCTTGTAGGAGGAAGTCCTCCAAGCGGGATGCCTGGGGTCAGCCCTGGGTGGAAGACACTGAGAAAAGGTTTCTAAACACCACCCTTTTTCCTTTAAAACAAATAAACAACAACAAAAAAGTAAAATTTTATTACATACTTATTTCCAAAGAGGACAGAGAGGTACATCAAATATTCCAATTAATTGCATTGATTACAGAAGATGCTCACAACCACTTCACAGAAACTGTACTGGGTTTGAGGGGGGGAGGTGAGAGGGGAGCAGGTATGGTAGTATATACATGCAATCCCAACATTTACAAGATGGAGAAGGGTCTCAAGTTTGAAGCCAGCCTGGGCAATAATTAAGATTCTATCTCAAAAAGCAAAACCAAAATCCACATACATAAAAGCCAGTTTTTTTCTTAAGTCCTCAGACTATCTGGAGTAAACACATCATTTCTAAATAACCTACAAGTCCAAGGTTAACAGTAGACAGTAGCAAACTAAGATGGAACTGTCCGTCAGGGATATTTTTCTGGGTCTTTAATATAACTCAGGCTGGCTAGTAACTCATGATCCTGCTTCTGCCTCCCAAATGCTAGAATTACAAGTATATGCCACCTCCTCTGGTCAGTCAGTGGGGGCACTTACAGGACTGACACCTGCGTGCCTCATACAGGCCACAGTCTTTTTGCAGTGCCACTTCTTTCATGGCTTTTGTCTACCATATAGGAAGCCTGCCCCTTTGTCCTTCATTCAGATGCAGTAAACACAGGATCTCTTAATTGATCTGAGAAGTCGTTTTTCAAAGCAAGAAACCACATAAAGAAAATCTTTGATAAATAAGCAACCAAAGGTCTTAAATTGTAGTATATGAAATGTAATGTCACCTGTAAACAACCACCATACTACCAGACATGTCTCTGCCAGGCATTATGGATTGCTTGGCTCATCTACTGTAATCACGTGATACAGTACAGGCAGGCTAGTACCCATGACAGGCCTGCCTTCTACCTAGCAAGATTCCTGTCAGACCTCACAGGGCTGTGCTGGTGGTAATGGTAAAGTAGAAAACTTTCAAAAAGGCCATCTAACTCCTAAGTTGCCTTCTTCAGCACGAGCCAGAAATAAAGCACCCAAATGTGACATTTGAGATATCCTCTTCTAGAGACAACATGAAGCCACAGCACAGCTGTGGAAGACAAGGGAAGGCTGTAGTCAGGCCACCAGCAGAGGACAGTGTGCAGACTGACAGGCAGCCTCAGGACCGAGTAATCTTGTCTGGGGGCATGAACCCTGTGTCCCCAAGGGTCCTGAGTGCCACACGACCATTGGGTCGGATCACCAGGTGGGTGATACTGCCATTGTTGAGGGATAGGCGGAGCCAACCTTCTGGGGGAAATTGCAACGCTCTGGGGAGAGAAAAATAATGCTAGCAGAAAGTTCAGGTTGATACACGGCTGCTTTGTTCAGGCAACTTGACAGCCTTCTGGAATACAGTCAGCTAAGCCAGTAACAGAGGAGAGATTCTCAGGGGAAATGTCTCAATAGTGCTCTAAATGAGGTATTCAACCTGTGGGGACAAGGTCTTAACCCCACTAAGTAGAAATGTGCTCAGTGCTAGTGACGTCAAAGCATTTTAAGTAGAAATGTGCTCAGTGCTAGTGACATCACAGCATTTTAAGTAGAAATGTGCTCAGTGCTAGTGACGTCACAGCATTTTAAGTAGAAATGTGCTCAGTGCTAGTGATATCACAGCATTTTAAGTTTTCCACTCTAACTGTTTCTGACAGGCAGAACTTGGCTGGTTCACCAGGATAGAGGTATGACATGTGACCCCTGCATGGCTTCCTTGAACATAGCTCATGATCTTGTTTTTAAGACGGGGGTTTCTCTGTGTGACACTGGCTATCCTGGAACTCACTTCATACACCAGGCTGGCATTTGACAACATCCAGCTCCCATGCTCCTTTTGAAGAGCAGAAGTATAGGAGCTGGAGTGCTGCTCTTACAGAGGAGCAGAGTTCAATTCCCATCACCTATGTTGAATAGCTCACAAAGTCTCATACCCCCTGCTCCAGGGCATCCTCTTTTTCTGGCCTCTAAGAGAATGTAGACACATATGCATGAATATCTATCTGCTGAGCAGTTTGGTGTTACTTCTGCCATTTAACTTCAACTTAGTTTACCAACACGTGACATTTCCTGCTACTACTTGTTTAGTTTTAAAATGTAAATACTTTAAGAGCCCCATGATGAGTCCTGGCTAATACTGAAAAAGGGACATAGTATTTGCCCTGCTTCTCCCCTGCACACACACACCTTTTATTTTTTCTTTTCTTTCTTTCTTTTCTTTTTTTTTTTTTTTTTTTTTTTTTTTTTTTTTTTTTTTTTTTAAGAATGGGTTTTATGTAGCTCAGGCTGGACTCAACTCACTGTATAGTTATACCTGACTTTGAATATCTGCCTCCTGCCTCCACACCTTAAGTTCTGGGATTATAAGCATGCACCACTACACTGGTCTTTGTTTATGCTATAAAGTACTCTGCCAGTGGAGCTACATCTGTATACTGTTGTGGAACACTGTATACTGTTGTGGTCTGATGCTTAGAAAGCTTTTATATCTTCAAGGGGCTGTATAAATATTTACTTACTTACTTACTTATTTATTTATTTGACTCACCTTGAACGTGCTATATAGAACAGGCTGGCCTAGAACAAATAAACCCACCTACCTTATAAGTGAGAGGGTTAAGGTATATGCCCCCACACCCATGGGTTACTTTACAGAATGTATATTTTATTTTGCTTTGCTTTGAGACAGGGTCTCACTATGTAACCCTGGTTAGCCTGGAACTCAGAGAGATCTGCCTGCCTCTGTTTCCTAAATGCTGGGATTAAATGTGTGCCACCATAACTGGCATAAAGTATATTTTTAAGCAATAAAGTGGACTTGTGAGAGAGTTCAACTTGGGTAAAGGCCCTTGCTATGCAAGCCTGGCAACTTGAATTCAAGCCCTGGAACCCACATAAAGGTAAAAGCGACTCCACAAAGTTGTTCTGGATTTCCACACAAGCTCTATGGCACATATGGGGTTCTCTGTGTAGCCCAGTCTTTCCTGGAACTATGTAGATCAGGCTGGCCATGAACTCAAGAGTTCCACCTGTCTCTGCCTCCCAAGTGCTGGGATCAAAGGTATGCACCACCACTTTACTGGGGAAAAAAGTAAAGCCTTTCCCCCCTTGGTGTTGAGGATCAAACCTGAGCTCCTAAACATACCAAACAAGCTACCTGTCACTAGGCCACACTCCAGCCCAAGATGCCATGTAGTCTGGGTGATGCCCGTCACAACTCAGGATGCTAACTCCTCAACAGAACCAAATGTTCTTCCCATGCTAATTCTTTCTGCATTTTCATCATTAATGTCAGTTATCAGGAACTATTTATGATAATGAACAGGGCACTCCTGAATGGATTATTCACATGCTAAGAGGAATATATGGGGTGGATCCTGACAAGCAATTGGGACCTCGGCATCCTAGAAGCACTTGCCTTCATTAGAGAGTGTAATCTAAGTACTTGTCCACATCACCCTCCTTCCCACCACCAGTTCTGTCTGATAATGAAGCTCCAAGAGCCCAGTAGAGATTCCCAGCTCCCCAACAGCATTGTAGTTTCTTGGGACTGATGCTTGCCTAACTGACCATGAGGTCCCCCTAGCCATCTCTGAGCTTCTGTTCAGGTGTGATGGGAACAGACCATCATGCCATGGGTGACAGTCCAAAGATAGGTAGCAGGCTACTATGCTGGCACCCATGAAAAAGTGGCTAAAACAAGGATATATGCAGGGAAACAGCATGAGCCTGGAACATCCTATTGTATAAAAAGTAAAGAAAATCCAAAACACTATGTAGACTGAGCAGCAAACCAACAATCACAGGTCAGAATGTACAACAGGCCCAATCACACGTACAGGACTAGCAGAAAAGAATCACGATCCCCAAGGTGCCCAAACTTTTCACAAACAAGCATGAAGAAAGATGAGGCTTATAGAAATTCTGATACCAAAAGGATGAAGGAAACAAATTCTCAGAGTAAGTCCGTGTTGATTGCTACCGGCACCATCTACCAACAGACAACTAGAACAAGTATGTAAAAAACAGGCCAGGGGGTGGTGGTGGCACATGCTTTTAATCCCAGCACTTGGTAGGCGTTCAAAGCCAGAGTAAGTTTTAGGGCAGCTGGGGCTACACAGAGAAACCTTGTCTTGAAAAGCCTTAGACATTCACCATTCTCATAAGGTAGTGGAGGCCAGAACACAGCTCCTTAATCATATTATACACTGTCATGGCCAGCTTCACAGGGGACTTTTCACTGATAGAGCAGAGGTATTGTACAGACAACTGACCAGGCTTCACCAGTATTCCCCCGAGTCATACCGAGGACTGTGTGTTGCTGGCACTTACCTACAAACAATATAGCGGATGACATTGGCATGGCATATGAAGATCTCATAGCTGTCCTCCTCTTGCCTGGCATCAGCTCGGTGGATGTAGTTCCTGAAGGCAGCCTCAATCCGGGCTCCATCTTCATAATACTGCTAGGAGCAGAGTAAGGAGTTGTCAGTGTGAAGCAGACAGGGTAAGGGCAGGCCTTGCCCTGATCCAGTGCACAAGGGATGGCATTTTTACCACAGCCTCGGGCTTCCAGTGAGAGACAGGTGGATCCGGTTCAATGGGGGCACCTTCCCGTAGCAAGTCTGTGCTGACTCTGCAGACACCTGGAAAAAAGCAGGCCCCTGTTCAGCAAGGTATCTCAAGAGTGAATCTACAGACCGCGCACAGTAGACAACCAGCACTCACCTGGCAGGTGCTTGCTGATGATGTCTGTGGTCTCTACTGCACGGGTCATAGAGGAATGGACAATTTTATTAAACTTTAATCCCAGGCTTGCAAGTCGTAGCCCCGTGAGTTCAGCCTGTTCCCGACCTGGAAGGAAAAACACCTGTGAATGTCATAAACCAGGATCCTCCACTTACTGTGTAAACAGTGAGGTGCTATCAAGCATCACTCAAGATGCTATCCTCATAGACCTAACCATGGCCAGGGCCTTGGGGAGCAAAGAAACAACCGGTTGTCCTCAACCCCAAGAGAGAATACACCAGATTCAGTTAGCAACATGAGTAAATTCGACAGCAGTGGAATGTAGACCCTTTGCTATTCCTATTTTTATTCAACTATGATGAAAATCAAGTTCCACTTGGGAATATAATATAGCCCACTGATAGAACTGCCTAGCATGCAAAACCCTGGGTTCAATTCCCAATATTGATAAGGAGACAACAAAATCAAGTCTCAGCATCACGGTAGCCCACTGCCTCATGACAATAGATACAACATAACAACGTGAAGAACAAAATGAAAACTGAACTGGGCTTGGTGATGCAGACAGACTTGTACTCCCAACACTCAGGAGGCTGAGGCAGGAGGGTTGCCATGAGTTCAAGGCCTGCCTCAAACTACAAACTGATTCTCAGGGGTCGCAAGGAGACAGTGATAGTAAATGCTTTTTCCTTAAATTTGCTTTAGCATATAGCTAAAAACATTCTAAGAAATTATTTTCCTTTTGTTTTGAAAATGAGTTCTTGCCAGGCATGGTGGCACATGCCTTTAATCCCAGCACTTGGGAGGCAGAGGCAGGCGGATTTCTGAGTTCAGGGCCAGCTTGGTCTACAAAGTGAGTTCCAGGCCAGCCAGAGCTACACAGAGAAACCCTGTCTCAAAAAAAAAAAAGAAGAAGAAGAAGAAGAAGAAAAAAAAAAAGAAAATGAGTTTTTGCTGGATACAGTAACCTACACCACAGTGGAGACCTGATATCCTGCTATGCCCAGGTGTCAGAAGCCACAGAACAACTCCTCAGGCTGGAGAAACAATCTGCTAGAGGAGAATCCTGGAGACAATGTGACCATCCAACTTTTGAGTATTAAACAAATGGGAAATATGCCATCTATCAATAAACTGTTTAAAATGGAACGGCACACCACCATGTTCACCTTCCCACCTATTTGGGAAGCAAGGCAGGGGAATCAGGAATTCAGACTACATAATGAGAATCTGTCCTCATCACTGCCATGCTGAAAGGTAGGAAGAAGGAGGAGGAGGAGGAGCAAAGAGAAGAGAGAAGGCCTAGATCCCAGGTTCAGCCGGTAACTGACTTGAAGACCAAGCAATGAGGCATACCTAATGGTGTCAGGGTGCGGTCCTTCTCCAGGGAGCCATCCACATGGTACTGGGAATGCCGGATGAGGAAGATATGCCTTGTGGCCTTGGCCTTATAGTGGTCCAGCCTGGATGACAGCTCGTCTTCTCCAGATTCCACGTTCCTTTTCTTCAGGTTAATGAGTGACAGTGGCTCTCGCCTAATTGTGAAAGTATGTCTTATCTTATGACCTCTTGTTCAAGATACCTTTCAGTGCTTGGGAAAAGGCCTGGGGGCGGGGGGGGGGGGGAGCCCAGGCCAGAGAGCCTAGCCTCACAGACTCTTCCCGAAAAGGCCAGGCTCGCTCTGGGTGATACATACATTACTCCTGCATATAACATGAAGCCTCGGGCTCATGTTCCTGGTGAAGACAGGCTGGGTGAAGAAATGGCTCACAGGTTAAAGTGCTTGTTATACAAGCAGGAAGACTGGAGTTCAGAAGCCATATAAATCCTGGGTAGGTATAGTGGCCCACCTATAATTGCAGCCTCAGAGCGTGGAGACGGGACCCACAGAAGAAGCTGTCTGCTCAGATTACTCATGTTAGCAAGTTCTGGGTTTGACTGAGAGGCCATGCCTTAACCAATAATCCGGAAGTATGATCCAGAACCAATTTCCATATCTACCCCGTGCTTTCCCACAGACCTACACACATGTGAGCTCACACACGTGCACATGAGAAAAAAAAAGGAGAAACCCAATAATGCCACAAATAAGCAAGCAGTGTCAAAAGCTGTGACAGTGGATAGTTGCACTGCAGAGGAGCCTAGAACTGTACTGCCTGCCTGCCTATCTGTCTGTCTGTCTGTCTGTCTGTGTGACTCTAGTAGTCTCGGGGCTATCTCATTCATTTACTACTTTTGCTGGTGATAATAAGACAGGTCCTCTCAGTGTAGCTCAGGCTGACGTCACAGCAATTCTACTTCAGCCTTCCAAGTATGAGGAGTACGAGCAAGCATGCACCAACATCCCTAACATAAATTAAAAATACTAGACATGGAACCTTGGCTGTGTTTTCTTACAGTACAAGCCTGGACTCCTCACAATCTGGAAAAGCTGAGGCGGAAGGATCGCAAAAGGCCAGGTTGAATAAGTAAGTCTAACTATACTTAGGTTTTCTTGTAGCTCAAGATTCCATACTCGATATTCAATCAACCGGGCATCAAAAATACTCAAAAGTTTGCATTTGAACTAAACAGGCCTTTTTGTATGTGTGTGTGTTTTGTTTTGTTTTTTTACCTCAAGCTATATAATTTAACAACTACTTAGGTAGCAATTTTATTGTATTGAGTGTGATAAATAATCTAGGAATGATTTAAAGTATACAGGAGGATAAGCTAGATGTCTAGGTTATCTGTAAATATCTCATTATCATCAACATCCACAGAGTTTGATATGTTCAGAGATCCTGGACCCAATCCCCCAGCATACAGAGGGATTACTATAATTAAGTTTAAATTAAATAAAAATAGAGCTCTTTTCTAAGTCACACTAAACACACTTTAAATGTTCAGCAGTCACTGGGGTAGTGGCCATCACAATGTTGAGGACTGTAGTTAGTGGAGTGGGTATAGGAGCTTAAGGAACTGAAGCTACTCCATTAAATGTAGGAGGCAGGAACAGGATAGGTCAAACCCGCCCAAATTAACACAATGGTGGGAGAGGAAGGTCTGCAGAGTGTGGTGGTGGCAGCTCCAGCATTGTCTGAGTCCCATATACAAACCAAGCCAAAGTCTTGCTGCAGCTAGGGCTGTGTGTGGGGCTGGACCAGACAAAATTTGGAGACGACTGTCAGAGAGGAAGGCATACCAGAAAGAAACCAAGTGGCATTGCCCGTTTTAGTCCCTTCTGGCACTTGTTTATCCATCTGTCATGCATCCTTCCCCACCTAACAAAGATCCATCACAGCAAGCAAATATGAAACGCTTAAAATCAGGTAATTTCATTTTTCCTTTTTTTGAGACAAGGTGTTTCTATATAGCCTAGAATTCAGAGTTCTGCCTGCCTCTTGACTCCCAGTGCTGGGATTAAAGCTGCATGCCACTATACATGCCACTATACCCGGCTTCTAGGGTAACCCAACCCCTTGGTTCTACTTCAAGCACAGGTTCTCTGACCTCTGAAGGGATAGCATGCTTGCAGTCCCAATCTTCCCCAAGCTGCAGCAGGAGAATTTGTGAGGCAAACCTGGCTGTCTATCAAGACCTTCACTCTGAGTAAGACTTAATCCTTTGGAATTTCAGGCCCACAGAGGATGGTGGTCCTGGGACAAAGACCTTCGGGTGCGCTGTCTCTGACAAGGACTCTTCGAGGATGGGGTCGGGGCGGTGGATGGGTGGTCCAGGCGCGAAGACCTCTGGGAGGTGCGCCATCCAGGTACGGGCACCGATTCACACAAACTCAAGACCCACTCGCACACAGCGTCCCCGTCCCTTCAGGGCACCGATATCCACCATCCCGCGATGGATGTGAGGAAGCAGGCCCGAGCCCAACCCTCCCGTCCCCACACGCACCTGTCCCAGTTGGAGTCCCAGACGCCGCGCCCGGGTCGCGCTCCCGTCCAGGCCGGCGGCTCGGTCGCGCGCGTGTCTGCATCCCCGCCACCTCGCGGCTTCCCTACCGCCACCGCCGAGAAGAGGACAGCGGCCGAGCCACCCGCCAGACCACAGGCCGCCAGCTGAAGCGCCTGCCGGAAAGCCATGCCGCAAATCGCGCGACCCGACGGCGGGACGCCAGGGACACGCTTCCGCTTCCGAATGGTGGAAGTCCCGCCCCTTTCCTCCCCCCTCCCAGACGAATCAGGAAACGCGGCCCCGGTGCGCCACCTGCCGGTGGTCGCAGGGTAGCAGGCGCAGATGCCAGCCCTTTAGTGGGTGTGACCCAGGGGGTCGAAATCAGGCACTGGGTTTATATGAATTGAAAAAAAACCTCAGGTTTGGCATTTGCACTAGATCTAAAGTTCTTGTGTTTTCATTTGTAATCCCCCTCTTTTTTCTTTTTTTTTTTTTTTTTGGTTTTTTCAGACAGGGTTTCTCTGTATAGCCCTGGATGTCCTGGAACTCACTTTGTAGACCAGGCTGGCCTCGAACTCCCCCTGCCTCTGCCTCTGCCTCTGCCTCCCGAGTGCTGGGATTAAATTCATTTGTAATCCTTAATGCATACTCTCAACTTTCACCTCCAGAATTCTTTCCATTTTTTTTCCCCTAAGAACCTTCTGCATACAACTATCAATTCTCCATTCCCCACCTAGTCCCTGGCACCTACCATGGTGCCTCCAAGTTTTACCGCCCTAGTTGTTATTGATCAACTGACTGGGTCCTTCTGTGTAGGAAAGGTGCCCATCTGCTCTTCCAGGGCTGTTGAACCCAAGGCCTAGGGACTACCCTGGCAGGCCCAGTGACTTACAGCTCCAGGCTTGGGCTTATTCCTCTGGGCTTTTAACTACCAACAGGCCCAGCACTTGGCAGCTATTATAATTTTCATCTTTGAGCAGCAATGAACAGCAGCAGACATTTGGTAATATTACTGCTCCTGAATGAACCTCTACCCTCAGACATTCTCAGAACCCTTGGCCTTCGACAATGGCTAAGGTGGTCCTTTTGGCTGGACAGCTCCCTAAAAGTCTTAGCAACAGTATCTGTTTTTTCCACAACCTTCTTTCACCTCAGCTCTCTATTCTCTCTAGCCTTGGCCTTTCTGTGTTACTAGCTCAGCTTACCCTACTATTGATAAAAATAAATTAAAAATTTTTACAAAAACCCTTTAAGGCCTGACATACCAAAAAAAAAAGTGGGGGGGGGGATATAGAGGCTGCATTTCCACTGACTGAAAAGTGAGTTTCCGTAGGCTTATATATAAAGATAAAAGGGTTATGGCAAGAGTCTTAGCCCCAATCCTGGCAGTCCTTCATGCACGTTTGCATCAATCACAGGCTTTCTGCAGAGACGCCTCCCCTCTGGCCTGGATGAGATTATTGCAAGGTCATCAGAGTTTGCCACCACGCTTGCCTTGCTCACACTGCTACTTTCCAGTGTCGGTGGAGGCTGTCTGGACAGATCATGACTGGAGCAAGTCTTCCACAGAGGTTCTGGTGGCCTACTATGGCTGCAGAGGTGTCTGCCCAATGGGCCCCCATATCTAAACTGGCTGCCAGGAGGTCAGTGTGGCTAGTTGTCCTTAAGAGGCTGCTTTCCTGACAGGACCTCAGCCAGGCACCAGAGCAGGACCTGTTAGATGCTTTAATCTTTCACAGGAGGCATCAATAGGATGTGTGCATAAAGGCCTGACAAAATCTGTAACAAAATCACAGTATAGTTCTTTTATAACAGTGCTTCCTTACTGCCTCTTTGTCCCACGGGGATGTAGGTCTCCCTGATTTGTATTCTAGGTTCCTTAAATCATTTGGACTCTCACAGTCTGTCCTCTTGGAACTAGGTGTCCTTTTCTGTGTCTTTCTTTCTTTTTCCTTTTCCTTCCTCTGAGATGCGGTCCCATCATACTGTGTAGACTTGGATGCCTTGGGGCATGCTGTATAGACCAGACTGGCGTCAAACTCATAGAGATCCACCTGCCTCTGTCTCCTGAGTGATGGGAAAAGGCCCTTGCCACCAAGCCTGCTTATGTGGCTATTTTGAGCATTAAATTTGTAAACAAATGAATGTGTTGCTTCATCTCAGGAAACTGCTTCTGTTTCTGTACTCCTCTTTATCACCGCGTAAGGGAAAAGGCGTAATGGACAGAGTAAGCGGGAGGTGCATGCAGAACTGTGACACCATGTGACAGTGCAGTTGTAAGGACCATTTTATGGGTTTATATATAGATATTGGTAGACTGGGTACACAGGACAGTTGGTAGGGAGCTTGTTTAGTTTATGCAAAGCCCTGAATTCCATCCTCAGTATTGCCCAAATCAGGTATAGTGGAGCACATATGTAATCCCAACAAATGAGAAGTGAAAGTAGGAGATTCACAAGTTCAAGGGCATCCCTGGAGTTCAAGACCAGCCTGGAATACATAAGACCCTGTCTCAAAAAAAAAAAAAAGTGGGGGGGGG